>CM055728.1:15798704-15838704 GCA_029465975.1 Dallia pectoralis | reverse complement strand
ATGAAAGAAATGGCTGTCTGATACCTGAATCAATTACATTTTCACTGCTTTTCTTGCAGGTTAAAAGTGCATACTTTACTCGTGTCTTCGATACGTCACTAGCTGCCGTAGCTTTAATATACTGTACATGTGAACGTATCGTTGAACGCCTCAGCACCGGCCCATGCGACGTCCCCTCCCCCACTGGACAAATCGACCTGGCCAACACCACTCAACATCAGAGCTCAGGAATTCCAAGGCAGATTTTACATTTACTGGGGTCCCATACGAGGTAGGAAACCGAGGGAGAATCCGGGACAGATCCGGTAATATGATTGCGCCTCGCTTGTTAACCTAACAACTACTAGATGATTAATTCACTGAGTTAATCCCTGGTGACCCGTGTGCTCATGGGTGAAGTAGTTCCGGCAGGCTAATCCAGGACCCAGCGCGCCACTCCATCAGGGCTTTGTGTCAGGAGGTATTTCCACCGCAAGTGCCGCCAGAAACAACAGCGCCAGGCACAAGACTGGGAAGATCCAGGACTCTAAGCCAGAGGGAAGAAGGGTTGAGGGGGCAGGGCTGGAGAATATCAGGGGTTCACTAATCAAGGTGAGAATTCACAAGACTTGCATTTAATTTCTATTTTTTTATCTGCGTTAACAGCAATCAGAAAACATTGTCTTCATAGAACCTAGTAGAGATTATCCTGTGTGCCGTGTCTCTCTGTTCGAAGTGTGATGCTAAGGGTTTAGAACTGGTGAAGAAAACTGAATGAATGAAACCTATATATTTGCTTCTCTATGAGAAAACAAGATGGCAGCTCCTATTAGACAGCTCCTATTGGCATGGCCGTCGTGTGCAGCCATGTGCCGCGGGTACAAGAGTTTGACCTGCCGAGCTTCAGGTCTATAAATTAATTCTGTTAAGTGGCAGCATTCAGGTCCCAAAATTATTTATACCCTTACTATTGGTCCGGGAGTCACTAAGATAAACACTGCCGGGGTTCATCTCATGCGAGCCACAAAGAGCCAGAGTGTGCCTCCACCAAAGGCCGCTCTGAACTCTGACCCCGTTGGGTCACAAAGAGCATTTGTCCCCCCAGTAATTGGACAGAAGGGCCCTTTCGCTCTTCATTTAACCTTTTGGGGCTGATTATTTCTTCCTGCGCCACCATAAAGCTCCAGATCCCGAACCTAGTGTTTTCTGGCCTATCTTTCCACCCCCAGCACAGGCCTTTGAAAGCTGGGGAAAAGCTGGAGTGTGCTTGCACTGTCAGGAACAATGGTGGAGTTAGTGACCCCTGACCTCCCCAGCCTCTAAGCTTTCTTTATGGATCAGGGGGCAGACATTCGCTACGGTAGGTTATTGCACCACAGCTCGGCAACAGAATGAGGGTAAACACTTGTTAAGAGGTGATTTTGCTCCCCTTTCTCTCTGTTCTTTACTTTTTGTGAGTCTGTGTGTTAAGGATGGACAGAAGTTAAGGCAGGTCTCTTGTCTAGGACACAGACAGCAGCTCCACAGTCCATCATTGTGACAGTTCTTTGTCACTACTCCAAAATGAACTGGTTAGTACACAGCGTTGCTCAGGCACCGAATTCAAGAACGGTGGGCATTTAAGATATTAATATCGTCGCAATACATGTTTTGGGAGAAACGTAAAAGGTAAACAAGTTTGAATCGGAAACCGAAGCATTTCTTAAAACAACATATCTGGCTATAACACTAATGATGCCAAAATGGATTATGGACTAACAATATTGTCTCACATTAACAATGAGTGAAAAATGAGATTTGCAACGACATAACTCAGGATTTTAAGGAAATAATATATACTGAATTCACAGTTTAAAGAACTGAAATAGATTATAGCTTTGAATACCAGATGTGGCTGTCCAAAAGTCCTTTCTACTCTTAATTTGCATACGCATTTTGATTAACTAAATCCTATTATATAGCTGTGCCGTAACTAAAGGCCTGTTTACATTAACATTCGTTAAGAATATTTTGTTAGAAAACCTTTACGAGGTAGCGTGAATCACATTTTCCCACACAGTCCACACACAAGTTTTCCATGTGATTAGATGCATACCCTGTGTGGTACGTCTCAAACACGCCGGTGTAAATTCCAAATGATTACGCCAAGTTAGACATATCTAACTGCCTTTTATTTTCTCTCCTAGTGTCAACAAGCCCTTAGGAGATCCCCCATAACTGCCTTCCTCTCTCCCTTCCACCAGATCACCACAGACTCAGTGCATCCAGATCCCAAACATGTGGCCGTAGTGCCAGGAGCAGCATCCTGTGTGGTGCATCATGTGGCCGTAGTGCCAGGAGCAGCATCTGGTGTGGTGCATCATGTGGCCGTAGTGCCAGGAGCAGCATCCTGTGTGGTGCATCATGTGGCCCTAGTGCCAGGAGCAGCATCCTGTGTGGTGCATCATGTGGCCGTAGTGCCAGGAGCAGCATCCTGTGTGGTGCATCATGTGGCCCTAGTGCCAGGAGCAGCATCCTGTGTGGTGCATCATGTGGCCGTAGTGCCAGGAGCAGCATCCTGTGTGGTGCATCATGTGGCCCTAGTGCCAGGAGCAGCATCCTGTGTGGTGCATCATGTGGCCGTAGTGCCAGGAGCAGCATCCTGTGTGGTGCATCATGTGGCCCTAGTGCCAGGAGCAGCATCCTGTGTGGTGCGTCATGTGGCCCTAGTGCCAGGAGCAGCATCCTGTGTGGTGCGTCATGTGGCCCTAGTGCCAGGAGCAGCATCCTGTGTGGTGCATCATGTGGCCCTAGTGCCAGGAGCAGCATCCTGTGTGGTGCGTCATGTGGCCCTAGTGCCAGGAGCAGCATCCTGTGTGGTGCATCATGTGGCCCTAGTGCCAGGAGCAGCATCTGGTGTGGTGCATCATGTGGCCGTAGTGCCAGGAGCAGCATCCTGTGTGGTGCATCATGTGGCCCTAGTGCCAGGAGCAGCATCCTGTGTGGTGCATCATGTGGCCGTAGTGCCAGGAGCAGCATCCTGTGTGGTGCATCATGTGGCCCTAGTGCCAGGAGCAGCATCCTGTGTGGTGCATCATGTGGCCGTAGTGCCAGGAGCAGCATCCTGTGTGGTGCATCATGTGGCCCTAGTGCCAGGAGCAGCATCCTGTGTGGTGCATCATGTGGCCGTAGTGCCAGGAGCAGCATCCTGTGTGGTGCATCATGTGGCCCTAGTGCCAGGAGCAGCATCCTGTGTGGTGCGTCATGTGGCCCTAGTGCCAGGAGCAGCATCCTGTGTGGTGCGTCATGTGGCCCTAGTGCCAGGAGCAGCATCCTGTGTGGTGCATCATGTGGCCCTAGTGCCAGGAGCAGCATCCTGTGTGGTGCGTCATGTGGCCCTAGTGCCAGGAGCAGCATCCTGTGTGGTGCATCATGTGGCCCTAGTGCCAGGAGCAGCATCCTGTGTGGTGCGTCATGTGGCCCTAGTGCCAGGAGCAGCATCCTGTGTGGTGCATCATGTGGCCGTAGTGCCAGGAGCAGCATCCTGTGTGGTGCATCATGTGGCCCTAGTGCCAGGAGCAGCATCCTGTGTGGTGCATCATGTGGCCCTAGTGCCAGGAGCAGCATCCTGTGTGGTGCGTCATGTGGCCCTAGTGCCAGGAGCAGCATCCTGTGTGGTGCCTGGGAAGCATATGGGCTGAAAGGGACAGACCCTCTGCTTCATTGTCCCGCCCTGCCCATAATGTCCCTTAATGGAGCAGAGCAGCATTGTACAGTATTGTCAAGTGTTCCATGTCTTTTTTTACTCTCCATTGTAGGGCCCTTACCCTCTCACTCTCTCTCGCTCAGTAGGTAATTTTAGTGGCCCTTCCTCTTTCAACCCTTTATTCTCCCGCCACCTCTTTGCTTTCTTTTTTGCTAGATTGCTTGATGTTCCTCTTGATTGATTGTTGATTGTATGAGAACAATGAAGACGTCAGACTTCCACTGTAGTCTCAGCTTTGTTTAAGGTTGGTGTCTCTTCAGTGAAAAAGGACTCGAGGTCAGTCCAATATCTGTTCTGGCTTTAAAGGCAACCCCTCCCCACCCTGAAGCCCTATCACATGTAACTGGTGGGCTGGATCCACTTCCTGGATCAACTGTGAAGCCGACGGAAGAATCCAGACTTAAGTAGTCTTCATAAGAAATACATAGAAACGGAACCAATGTTTACTAATGACCTAAAATACTTTGATTTGACAACCTGCACAACCACAGTTTAGCCACAAACAACCAGTAGTAGTTTTCTGTATAAGCTGTGCTAGCTAATGTGGACTCGACATTTTGTGTATCTTCTTCATATAAAACTTGCCAACACCCTATAAACAGTCATCCCCATGATCCATGATTTCAATGGTTAAATTTGGGCGTCAAATTTCCACAGTTGAGTTAATTAAGTAATTAGTCAAAATTAGACAGACAGAGATGTAGACATGTTTTGGTTTCAGACAACCCAAAGTCAAATTTATTCACACCAGCTATAGTGCTGGGTTTGATTAACAGAAAGGAAAACGAAATAATAAACACAGTCATTTGTTCCTTCTGGTATGTTGTTAGCTAACAAGCCGTCTATTTGGCCCCATTGTAACTCCATGTTCCAGTTGTTATCCAGGGCTCCGATCTGCCCTCTCAGTTCAACTCCCTGTCACTTCTGGTCTAACAGACAGTCACACCCCTATTCTTTAATAACTAATGGAAGATTAATGGAGAAGATTATACAGAGATATAAACGTTATAGAGAGAAGACATACAAATTATACAGAGAAATGGGCATTATACAGAGAAGACATTGAGGTAACAGAGATAGAGGTTTCATGCAGGAATGCATACAGAGAACACATATTAAATGAATGCGATGTTCTACACCAAAATTAAAATTATTGTTTTATGACATTATATAGTTGACTCACTAGAACTTGAATCAAGCGGAAACAACACCATGTTCAACTACATTATATATACATGTATATATATATATATATGAGTACCATTACAGACATCCATTCATATCCGTGCCATGACACTACCATGATTCACAGGTGACATGCTATGCTTTGGGCATTCAGAAAAACTTTTTTCTCCTATTGCTTTCCCATTGTTGAAAAAAACATTTCCATCTCACCCATCCATAAAACTGCTGTTGTTGCTGTTCAGAGATTTGCATCTTTCGATGTGCCTTTAGTAATCCTGCTGGCTAAGTCATCTGTGAACAGCAGATTGGGACACTTTCTCCTGAGAATTCGGGAGATTGTCGTCGATTTCTGTGAGTGTGACACATATGTTAGGGTTGTTTTCTTTACCGTTCAGGTTGTTTTTCTGTCAACAACAGCTGTTGTTTTCCTCAGCCTACTAGGTTGTTGCAGATTTCTGATAACACCAGTTGTTTTGTTCTTTTTCAGGACATTCCATACTGTTGATTTGGCTATAGACGACCTCTGTGTTATGTTTCTAATGTAGTTTCAAGCATCCAAATCACTTGCTTTGCTTTTTCAGACAGATCCCTAGTTTTCATGCTGGATCATGCTAACTCACACCGGACGCAGACTTCATAGGCAAAAGCATAGAACTGAGACTAAACAGTCACAGCTATTCTATGCAATATAGGGACATAGAACTGAGATTACACACTCACAGCTTTTTTATGCAATAGAAACATAGAACTGAGATTACACACTGAAATGGGGAGATCTGACCCATATGTTGGTAAAACAGATGGATTGAAACAGAGAGAAATAGAATGTGACATTCTTTACTTTTGCCTCATATTCTATTCTCTTCTATATCTCTAAATTGTATTTTTGTAGCCATTTAGTGACCAGAAAAAATAACTATTTTAATCTTATTGGCCCAATACTTATGCAGGACACTGTAACTTAGACAAATGTAAAAACAAAATCCCTGATGGCCTTTTTTACACAGTTCCCTAACACGGATGTCCATGTCAACATATGTCTTTGGTACAATTAAATCCAAACTAATAATTTAATATTATTATAACATGATCATGAATTGAAGGTGATTATGACATTGGTCATGATAACACAAGTAACAGGTCTTAGAAGTAATTTGTACGCAGTAACTTTGTCTTAACTTGTGATAGAATATTTATTTCTGTTAATGTTATTTTCTGCATTAATTTAGTCCTAACTGGAAACCTGACTAATTACATTATTTTTGCAAATGTGAATTATTTAATCAAAAGTAGTATATCAATGTGACCATATTCAATATTTATATGACTGTGTGCATGAAACCAGGCCAAATGTTTCTTCACAGAAGCAACTTGTTTTTATGATAAACCATTCAGAAGTGACATACATTGTAATGTCAAGAGCTAGTGTGGTTCAATTGATTTCTCATCGACATTTAGAATCATACATTAAGTATCGTTCTCACTATCAGGTTAAAGTATGTTTTCACAATACATTTGAAGATATCTTGTTTCTAGGATTCACCATTAAGTTGTGATATAGACAAACATGACATGTCAAATCTGGGAGTCAATTAAGGTCAAATTGACCTTAAAAAAAACATTAACATTTCCTGTTTTAAAAGTCTGAAACTCATACCTATGAGGTTTATATTGAAGATAAAAATCTTAGAAGAATAATATGATGTTTTAGTTTCAGTTTCATTATACCCTATATATCGCCTATTAACAGCCTTCTGCATTCCCTGTGAACCTTTGGATCACTATTGGCGGTGGTGGTTAATAATATGATATTTTTGTTTCAGTTTCATTATACCCTATATATCGCCTATTAACAGCCTTCTGCATTCCCTGTCAACCTTTGGATCACTATTGGCGGTGGTGGTTAATAATCAGCCGATGCGAGTCTTTGTGGCGCCAGTCAGCCAGTAGACGATACTATGGTGCTAATGAGAGCAGAGAATGGACAGGTCTTTCCCTCCATTTTGTGTCTCTTTGTGTCGTCACCTTAATGTGTCCATCTAGATTGGCCTCAGACAGATTGGCATGAGGTTCACAGATGCAAATCGTAAACCTTCCGATAATGGTGGTAAATGAAAATTAATTGATTCTCATTCAGGCCCCTTGTCAGTCCGCTGTTCTCTGCCCCTGTGTTTTTTTAATACGCGCCCCTTACACCTCCTCAATTCAAACACATGTTAATGCTTTGCCATGGCTAAGTCAGACAGAATAATGGGACAGATGAGAGCAGGAGAACACCAAGGTATATGCATGAGATGTCACTCTGAACAAAAAACCAGCGTGGACCTCCAACGATCATGAACATAATTCACGTTGACACACCGCATTTCGGGCCCATACTTCAAAATCTGATTTATTAATGAGGTTATTGCAAAAATCCTAAAAATCCTTAAAGCAAATACAAACTGATAAAGACCAACATGTTGAACATATGAACCAATTTTCATTCTGAAACTAAATACACTGACGTTCAGCAGTGATGAGTACCTACCAACAGCAGTCCGAGGAAGGACAAACCTTAAACGTATGATAATAAACAGGATGTTGCCAACTGGTCAGAATGCTCATGATGACCAATGTTCACCTTTAACAGCGTCTACAATGGGAAAGCAAGTGTCAGCATTGGAGCAGTGGAATCAGGTCGTCTGGTCCGATGAGTCCCGTTTCATTCACATAATGTGGTTGGCCTGGACGTGTGCACTGTGTTTACCTGGGGATGTGATGGCAACAGGATGCATTGTGGGAAGACGACAAGCTGGTGGAGGGAGTGTGATGCCCTGTGGCAATGTTCTGCTGGGAAATTCTTGGGTCAGGGCATTCATGTGGATGTCAGTTTGACACGTGCAACCTACCTAAACATTGTTGCAGACCAGGGACATCCCTTCATGGCGATATGCGGTGTATATGCATATATATGTGGTATTCCCTGAATACATTGTTTGGGAATGGTTTGGGCTCCAAATTACACAGATCGCAATCCAATCCGGCACACAAAGGACCAACAGCACATTGGGTTTTGACTCCTCAGTGTATTGACTCAACTCTACACCATGCAAAGTACTTATTACAAGACATACATGGTGGCACAATAACTCTCTCAGTGAGGAATGCAATGTATAAATATGGTGCTGGAGTGAATTAGGATAGTTCTGTGTCATTAATGCTACGGTCATTTTATTTCCAGGTCCAGCATCTCTTCCCTTTATCCCTCTGCTGCGTTGTCCATCCTATATGTTTACCATTTAATGGATCACCTTCCATTTTCTCTTTTTCTGTGATTAACCAAGCCCTCCTTCTATTCTCCCCCAGGGCCTGATGACTCATAATGGAAGGTTGGAGAAACATTAACTGAGCCTCGCCAATGGGACGTTGATGGAGTGAGCCTGGAGGGTGGTGTGACTGTTGTCCCTCTTCCTGTATCTGCACCAGATCACTGTGGGGGTCCAAGTGTGGGGTGTGTGTGTGTGTGTGTGTCCAGTGTCTGTATCCTTTTGCTCATTTTAATGTTGTCTTTTTATTTGCCAGTCTGAGATATGGCATTACCTCTGGCTAGACGGCCAGCATCCCAAAGTCGCCTCTTCACTGTTGACGTTGAGACTGGTGTTTTGTGGGTACTATTTAATGAAGCTGCCAGTTGAGGACCTGTGAGAAATCTGTTTCTCAACTAGACATTCTGATGTATTTCTCTTCTTTCTCAGTTGCGCACTCCCACACATTTTATTCAGGTTAGAGTCAGTTTGCGCTTTTTTGTAAGGAGAGTAGTTCACACCGTTGAATGAGATCTTCTGTTGTTTGGCAATTTTTCTGACAACAAGAATAGCCCGACGAGTTTCAAGACAATTATAGGTTTTAGACCATAATTGTTTAAATAGTTTTTGAATGATAATACGTTTATGTTTATGTCTATTAGAAATCAGGTGTTTCCAGCTACAACTGTGATTTACAACTTTAACAATGATGATACTGCGTTTCTGATTAATTTGTATGTTATTTTAATGGACAGATTTTTTTCTTCATGAACAAGAACATTTATAACTGTCCCCAAACTTTAGATGTGTAGTGTAGATACTTTTTTACTCATATTTTTTGTGTGATCTAGTTTAATTTAAAAAAATCCACATATGATGTGAACAGGGATAGAAAACAAAGACATGCCAAATGACACACAATCACATTCAGTGTCTTTAGTGAATAATATCTTTACATCCTACGATAGGTCCCACCGTGAGACTGCTAAGCTCACCCACTTAACACACAGAAATGTAACGCTCACAAAAGAAAATACAAAATCTGACAGAAAGTAGCAATTCTGAATCTGAAAACCAATCAAAACCGCCCTCCAAAAAAAACAACACAAAGCTCCGCTACGTTTCAGGGGTGTGAAAGAAAACGAGCTATAGCCCTGCAATGAAAGCCAATGAAAGGAGGGCCAAGCTATCATTCATGGGCGAGGGACCCATGCCTGCACAAGCTTGCTCCCAGCTCCACACACTTGTTGCCATTGTGACACACTGGCAGAGAGAAGCCTCTGTGGTCCCAGGGATCAATTCAGATCCTGACAACACCATACTAACCCCCCCAAGAACCCCCTCTCTCCCCATCTGTCAGAGGGCCTTCAAGGCACATTGTGTGTGTGTGTATGTGTGTGTGTGTGTGTGTGGGGGAGGGGGGGGTAATCAAGATTTGGACGAGTGAGAGAATGATGAGTGGAGCGAGTGTGTGTGTGTGTGTGTGTGTGTGTGTGAGTGTGTGGGTGTGTGTGTGTGTGTGTGTGTGTGTGTGTGTGTGTGTGTGTGTGTGTGTGTGTGTGTGTGTGTGTGTGTGTGTGTGTGTGTGTGTGTGTGTGTGTGTGTGTGGGGGAGGAGCTGGTCATTATGCTGATTTTCCTGTTTTCTTTTCACTGCCATTAGAAGAATACATTCTTTTAGTTTCCTTTCTTTTTGGTTAGGCAGTCTCTGCCACCTATTTGGCCCATTTTTATGCTACAGCAAGGGTGGTCACGGGGGGATACTGGGATCTGGGAATCAGGTCAATTATAGACGACGGCTTGCTGATAAGAGAGAAAGAAATTGAGAAAGACAGGGAGGGAAAGAGAGAGACAGAGTCTGGTGGTTTCTAATAAACTGTAAGAATACCACCAGGTCACCTTCCAGACAGAGCAGAGATTGACCTGGCTGCCTGGTTTTGTCTGCCTGGTTTTGTCTGGCCTGTTGTAACGCTCCTAACAAGACCTGTTCTCACACAGACCTCCCCCTCTGGAGCCATGTAAACTTTAGGTTTTCACATTGCAGTGCTTTTTATTATCAAGCGGCTTTACACGCATCTATGCACACCTGCACATCCCCCCTTCCAAACACACACACACACACCGTTTGGTGCTGCGGCATTGATGGTGCATAAAAGAACGACAAAGCCGCACAACTATTTGTTCTACTTTTAATTAGGAAATCTTAGTCCCTTTTCAACCGCTTCCATGCGGCAGACCGCGTCAAAGCAACAACCACCGTTCAGTTTTCCTCCCTGTGAACCCGAAACAACCTGAGCTCTCTTCTCAGCCGAAGCAGCTTTGGATTGGAGTTCATGTTGGCTCTAGGCCACAATGGGACAAGTACTGACCCATGACCTTTGCGGCGACACATTCTCTGCCAGGGGTTAGGGGCAGAGGAAGATGTGGGTAAACTTTAGTGAACTAGAGAATGGAGCACATTTGTTAAAAAGGGGTGTGTTTCTATCCCTGGAATTAGGTGCATAAACTTCAATTGGAAGATGGTTTTAATTGGAAAAGGATGGAGCGTCGGGTTCAAATGGCAGCACACCAGCTGACGCACACAATGACTATTAGTGAAGGAGCAGGAGATTCAATGGATGAAAAGGTGCTGGTTCAGGTATGGTGCTAATTGGTGCTGCAGACGGTAGATAGGTATCAAAAGAAGCACTTGGAATCCTCTCAGCACAGCGATTTATTTGGGATCTACATGTAAACAACTTGTAACATCGTCAAAAAGGGGTGAATGGAATGAATTAAAAACGAACTTGCAACTCATGTATTTAAATCCTTTGACTCTACACCTGCATTTCTAAATAGTTAGCTGTTTAAACATGCATATTAAGATTGACCTGAGTCTTCCCAGAATACTGTGTGATTTCTGCAGTCTGCAGACACTCCAACTAACGAACTTTGAAAGTTCACTAATGGAACATTCATAGAGAAAGGCAACAAACAATTGAAACACATTTTAAACCTCTTATCAGAAGACTGAAGATTATAGAGAATAATTTGCAAATTTGCTTCATTTTTTTGTAAAGGATTTACTTTTTTGTTTATAATTGAGGTCACATGGTTAAGCCAGTTATTAACTCCTGATAAAGTTTTTGGGAAGGATAAAAAATCATGTCAAACTGAAGCAACCAATTGTCACCGTGGCTCTACTTCAGTTTAGGTTGGTTAATGTGTCTAGAAAACAGCCTTTTTTGTTTGTCGTACCTAATCTGGGGACCATGGATTTTGTATTATGGAAATGGAGATAGAGGGGTTCTTTTCATTGAGTTTCTCCTTTAAAAAATAAACACTAGCTCATCTTTTAGACTTGGCACTAGATTTTTAGATGAGGATTTAAAGTTTCATCTTAGTTTTCATACTAATGAAAAGTGTGATATTGGGATAACTACAAAATATTTACTCTGCTCTCTACTCTTGTGAATATTATTTAAATGTTAGACGGACTCTGGTGTTTCATGTTTGTTTATGCAAACACTGCGAAGCAACATGATAGACGAGAACCATTAAAACTGCATAACTGGCCTTATAAAGGTCTGTATCGTAGGCCTAGTCTACTCTTATATTTGTTACTCAGAATTATGATTTGTTATTACAGATATTTTGAGTTGAATTGAGAGCACAAATACAAACGCTATTTTGTTCGCATTCATATTTTCACACAAACAAATCGGTTAAAATTACACATCTATGCAATATCTTGTTGCTTTGGGTCTGTCTAGTATCGTGTGTCATGCTTGTTATTGAAAGTTGTGTGCGTGTCTGTAGTTCAGTCTGCGCGACTGTGCGTTGTGTTTGTGCTGCGATTTCAATGAATCTGAATTACTACCCAGTTAGTCGCAACACCTGTATCAGGGACATATCCATTTGCAGGTTACCAATCAAATCACAGTCAAAATGTCTAAAACACAACACTCAGCCTCTCATATTAATGCTGTGCTTCACTGTATCTGATTAAAAACACATCAAAAGGTGTGATTAAAAAGGGCGGAGTCAAAAACCATCCGCACGTTATCCTGTTCTGGCCATTCCCATTTAACGCCGCTAGGTGGCGATCAAACCCAACTTCAGATTAATGATCCACTCCTCAGGAGATGAATGTCAACCTGCAGCAACGTTTCGATAATTAAATCACATTGTGCTGATTTGTTTCAAGTTATTAGTTTGTGGGCGAGATTTAAAAAAAAAACTTAAATTATGTGTAAATAGTGACCAACTGCAGTAGTGTTTATAATGCATATTGGCTAATAATGAGGAGACACCGTGCGTTGTCTATACACTAATAATGGGATTTGAATCAAAATGTATTTGCTATATATATATATTTATATATATATATATAGGCCTATGTTGTTTTGAATAGTGCAAGAAATAACCCATATTATTCACCTGAGTAGTCTGTCATCAAATGCATGTGCTTTTCTCTAACAGTGGTAAACTATTAGAGTTATGGGGACAGACGCGAATACCTTCACTTGCTCATGGGATTATAAAGGGATCCTAACCTTTGACATGGACTTTCCTTGAAGCATTTACCTTACATCAAACTACTGCTAATGTGCGTTTGTGATTAAATATACTGTTTTGGGCTCTCATTTCTGTGGTTCATTTGATTTTCAAATCTGTACAATTCTTTGAATCAGTTAATTTGAATCAATTAATTTAACGTGATGATATGTTTGCTAACATTATGCTAACAGCAAAAAAAGTAACAAGGTGGTCGCTCAAGCTACATTATCATGCTTGTAGTCATTTTAAAAACGGATTTCATCTTAAATGGTAAAACATTGTAATCTGGATAAAATAATTTACTTTAAGTTTCTCGTGTTATAAATCCGACTTGATATTGTCAATAGCATGAGGACATAACATAATTTCGGACAAGGTTAATTTCAAATTTAAGAATGCTTTAAATTAAGATGTTGGCGTCTAAAGTAGTACTTATTATAAATATTGTCACGTTTGTAATCTAACATGCCAGATTCCTTCCATTGATATGGGCTTGACATTTTCATTTAGGTTGCCTAGGTATCGGCTTGTCATTTTCACATTTCCTAATGAGCACCGAGGCTAATAATTAAAAGTCAGTGACTTATAAGACATTGATAAGAGCAGAGACAATGTCTGTTAAAGGTAATAACTGGCCATTTAAATCACCCCAAATGGGACAGGCTCATCGGGCCCTGTGGGGAGACCCTTTCTTTAGGCGTGTAAACCCCACTCATCTCCTCATCTGTTCAAAAATGTCAGGGTGTCAAGCTGAGCGTTCTTATTCACACCGGTGTGTACCAAGTGTGAACCTCTAATTTTTTCCATGGCCAAAGAGTCATAATGTCTCGTTCTTATTGTGTGGGAACTCATCATAGACAATGTCTTGGCGGCTCTGTTAGCCAGTAGCCAATAAGGGAAACATGGTCTCCTATGGAGATGTGGTCTAGCATTCCTGGCATTTCCAGTCGTCTGTCTGGCATAAGGTCGGCAGGGACGCGGTCAAGCCGTGGAACATTTTTTTGGGTCCTTCTCCCCAATATGGAGACTGTGGTTGTCTCCCAGTTGGAATGTCTTTGTCTCCCAAACGTGGCTCCTGAGTGGAAAAGACAAGATCCTAACAAAGTAATTTGAATCTGCGTCCAGACAAGTCTGAGTTCTTACACAATTTCAACACTGTTATTCAAGTCTGTTCAATAGCTTTACCTAAGGCCTATGTGGGAATCAACCCAATGTTTGTATCAGTAACAACACAAACCTAAAGGATAGCCTTTATTGATATATTTCATATTTGGTGTGTTGAGGTAAGTGTTAGACAAATCCTATCCATATGGGCGTTAAATGAAATAGCAATGAAAAAACATTGCCTACATGTTAAACATCTTTATGACCAACACACCTGACTACAACTGCGGTAAAATCCAACCATTTCACAGTTTACCTTCAGTTTACCTCATTGCGTTCCATTGCCAGTATGCATTATCTAGTGTAAGCCATTTTACATGTTGTGGAAACCCGCTATAACAATACAATGGAGAGACCAGCGTAGCAGGTCTACCAGTTTCACATTAAGCTTAAGAAGCATCACTCAGTTTTGAAATGTCTCAATTCAGAACCTATTTGCCAGGAACAGGTATCTCAGCGTAAAAAATAATGGTGGTTTTCTCACATTTAAAAAAATATATACCGAAAAAGTTAATTGGAATAGGATTCTATAATAAATAAAAAAAACTTCACGAGTAAATGCAGATGGTTTTACCTGCTCCTGATTCAGGTTGGGCTGGTCCAGGCTTACAATTTCAGAAACAATGTGTTTATGGTCATTGCACTTAACTCAATAACATCCAATAAAGAGAAATCAATGCAGCAATGTACGGAGACATCATTGATGAAAACCTGCTCCAGAGCTCACTGGACTTCAGACTTTGGAGAAACTGCCCAAAACAGGTGTGCCAAGCTTGTAGCATCATATTCAAAAGGACTTAAGGCTGTAATTGCTGCCAAAAGTATTGTGCAAATGCTGTAAATGCTTATGTGCATGTTATATTTTCACTCTTAATTTCTCAAAAAACTAAAAGTATTAAACAAACCTGTTTCGCTTTGTCATTATGAGGTATCGTGTGTAGAATTTTGAGGTAAAAAATTAATTGAATCCAATTTGGAATAAGGCTGTACCTTATGTCATGATGCTTGCATGGTAGTGCATTATTATTCTGTCTAGCTTTATGAACCACAATATAAAGTTCCCACCATTTTAAACATGTAATATATTTAATCTCTGGGGGTCCTTCATGCCTCTAAAGCTTGAGCTCTGCACAAAATGAGTGCTAAGGTAAAAGTTCGAGATCTCAGCCACTCAGCTGCTCCGAGGTCAGTGTTGTGATACAGTGAATGACTTCAGTCCTACCGGGCTGGAGACTGTGTTGACATGCAGTCTAGCAGCCTCATAGCTAAGGCATCTCTTCCTAATCACTCTTCCAGCAGGAGATCCGGCTTCACTATGAGCTCAGCACTCCTTTCCCAGGAAGGTAACTAGGGATAGAGGCAAACTTGTACAATGGTGACATTTTTCCTGGTTTTAATCAAGACAAGCCCACGCAGAGAGAGATGGGATTCTGTTTTTCCTAAATGAAACTATAAATTCAGTATATTATAGAATCTGTGAAATATAAATTAATTGTCCAGTATTGTATTTTTATATATTTTGAATGCGTTATATTTTCAATGCATTATGCACATTTGTATTTGGAGTCACTACTGATCCTCTTTTGGTGGAGCATGGCCTCGCCTGATGATTTCAACGCCCAAGGTTGTGGGTTCAGTTCCCATTGGGGTTTATGTTGTAATGTTTTCCACTCACCACTGTATATTGCTTGGGATGAGGATGTTTACTAAATGCACATTTGTAAAGGTACTTTTTTAATAAACATGCATTTTTAGAAAGTCAGTGTAATATGTTTGAAGGACTTCCAAAATACATACATATGTTTTTCCTATATTATTTCAGTAGAAATCTGTACTTTTTCATCTTCTCAACTTTAACACATTGTTAAATCCACCCTTCAATTTTGATGTATATATATCTATTTTGTAAGTAGAGGTATTTTTGAATGTACTCATTTGCTTTTGTCGACAAATTATTAAGGGGAAGTTGGGGGAGTTTCATCAACTCTTACTTACGGTCATAAAACAGCAGTGAAGAGAAAAGGCATGCTATAACACCCCTGAGGACTGCAGTATAACAGTCCTGATTTAATGTCTTGTTATTGAGAAACGATATACCCTAATCTAGTAAAGAGAGAGCATGACGCCCCAATTACCCTGCAGGTCTTTTGGATTTGCTTCAAACAGTTGGGGGACTGATGCAGAGCTGACCATATGCTACTCTTCCCCTTGTGCTCCCTGTCAGTGGCCAGAGGTGTGGCTAATGCTAATGTGGATTTGACTCCCATTTAAATATTACCTGAGGCAGTAAGCTGTTAGCACTGTTCCGATGTCCAATCCCATATCCCTATGTGGCTTGAAGTGATGTAAATTGGCCAAATTCATTTTGGTTGTATACATTCGAAAGTCAACATCCTTTTAAACTTTTTCAGATTTTGCAGATTCTGTGCCCCCGATTCAGAGTTTAATGCTTTATTTGTTTTTGTCTACAAATCACATGTTTAAAAAAAATTGGCACGTCTCCACCACCTTGTGAAAGCAATCTTGCATTTGCTTATGTGTAATCAGTCATGTACACACCTAGTCAGTTGGCATACTATGATATGATATACAGTACTATGATACTAGATCTTAGAATTCTGCTGTTTGTGTAGGTTCCCTCTGTTGGATAGTGAATTACAAATCAAACCCTCAAGCATATGCACTAAGGACTTCTTTAAAGATCTAAGGGAGAAAGTTGTGGAAACACAGATAAGATCATAAAAACATGTGGAGTTGTTGTTTAGATATGTATACCAAACCAGAATGTATTTGCATAAAACACTGACACAGCAAAGTTCAAGAAGAGTGTTACCTTTGATAATTTATACAAGTAGGCCTATATATTACAGTATCACGTCTATTTTTTTAAATTAAAACTTAACAAAAGTGTTAATTCAGTATTTGTCTGTAGAAATGTTGATGTTCTATTTAAATAATTGGTGTTAAAAAAAAACATATTTTTTAAACATAAAGTTTGGGAGTCAGGATTCACAAAATCAATCTCAGAATAAAAATGTGTCTATAAACAATGACCACAATATATTATTGTTTTTTTGTTGAGAAATATAATTTATTGTCCTACATATTTAAATATAAAAACATTTAGAATCACATTTAAGCATATGGAAAGAATTGGATGGGCAAAAGTATAGTCAGTATCACCATATTTACCACTAACGGACACTTTTACCTTTACCTTACGTAGCCAAAATTCTCTTAGATCCACATAAGAACAACTGGAGGTGAGAGTTTAGGGTGTGGGGGATGTCAGGGGAGGTGTGGTGTTTAACGGAGCATCTGGTCACCTGTGGTGTGGAGATGGGTTGGTTGTAGCCAGGTTAGCCTCAGGGAAGGTGGTGATGGTGGTTGCTATGGAGCCGACTGCAGAGCACTGCTGAGGTGAAGCAGAGAGCTCACGGGGGCATTTGGAACAGCAGGCAGCAAGAGCTGCAGGTGGAATGTGCTTAGCCTTTCAGAAAGGATGCCTGAAGAGTCATTCTCATGTAAATACTTTAGCTGTCTATGTTGTTTTGCACTGTACACTGTTTTATTTTAAACAACCTTTCAATGTTGTAGTTGGTTTGCTTTGGTAACATTATTGTTGACAGGAATCCGACAGGAACCAAGACAAACCACTTTTATTATGTTGTCATTGAGCTCTTCAGTGATGTTTTATCATTTTGGGCTATTGTGAGTAATTTCTTAGACATTTTTTATTTTAAACTCAAATCAGCCATGAACGTATTAACATTAAGATGAGGTCCAATTCCAAAGCTGGTAGTATTACATGTTACCAATTGTTCTGGAGATTCTTACTTAACTTAGAAGGTTTTACATCTACCTTTCTTAGAAAATAATTAAGTGGCTGTTTCTTTTTCAATACACGTCCCCACTTACAGGTGCCATCACACTCCTGAGACTTTGAAAATAGATAGTAGATAGTGAGTGCTCAGACTAGTTAGGTTTGATCGTATTTTTTATTTTTACTTTACCCGATTCTTTTCCTCACATTTGAGATATCCATTTCATGACTATGACCCGGATTCATGTCAAAATTTGTGTCTTCAGATGCCCATCGGATGGCGTTCTGGTTTTGACCCTTGTTCAACCATGGAATATCAAATTCGTATGCACTGTAAAAAATGCATTCTCTTGTAATCTACCTTGAGTATACCCTTACACAAATGTAAATATACCTAACATTACCATTATTGTAAGTATTTTAAGACATACAGTGAAGTCAAAAGCAATTTGAAAGTGACAATTGTTTTTGGGTCTGTATTTCAGCACTATGGATTTGAAATGATACATGAAAGGACAAGTGCAGGTTGTCACCTTTAATTGTATCTAGATACATACATTTAGAAATATGACTTTTAAATGCTGACCTAGCTAGAATTCTATGCTTTACATTTGGAGCCTATTTCTGCTGTCTGACAATATGAAGACCAACTGAATGTCCAGTAGCTCACGTGTTGATGTTTCCTGTAGTAAGACTGTAACCACAGTATAGAATTAAATTGTGCTTTTTGAGATATATATATACCTTAGTTCAAAAATACAGCTTTGTTGATATTTGACATGTAAGTGATGGCCCTGTTTTGACTTAAGCTGCTCCCTTAAACTCCTCCAGCATTATATGCAAATCTTTAACAACGATATCCCCAACAACAGCAACAAAGGAAAAACTGCTAAAAAACATGTAGCTAAATGTTACGTAATCCAATGGGGTGAAGTGTAGAGGGCCACACGCAGAGCGTAGAAATTACGTTTGTGGTGGTTTTAATCAAAATGAAACTAACAGCAATACAAACGTAAAACATACACTGAATGTAAAGTAAACGCGATAACACAAAGTGAATTCAAGTTGACGAAAACATACAGTGCACGACGACGTACCAAACACTCACCTCATAACGATACTTAACATTAAATTAATCAAATGCACCCGTGAACCTAACCAGGGACCTTAAATAGGCCACTGATTAACTAACCTATGCCCGGTGCTTAACTAAACCCAAAACAGCCGTGCTCTTGATCAACATGATACACAGAAGTGCTCTCCCCTAAACACCCGTGACAACACAGCTCACCCATACAAATGTATGATCTACTGTTTCCTCAGAATGTTAGCCCAGGTAGGCAGTTTGGCACACTGTTGCTTATAGACCACAGATCATGGATATGAGCGCTCTGCCAGCCCCTGACCAGTCTCCAGGTGAGCCCTGTTAATGAGCCCTGGAGCTGGGGCAGGGTGGATAAGATGAACGCATTGGTAATGTCAGAGTGTGAATGATGGCACCAACACTACTCATTAAAGATATGTATGATGGCAGGTGTGTATATAAGTAGGAGGAGCAGAGTTAAAAGATGTTAATTCAGTCGCTTTATAGGTAAATGGCTTCACTGACACTTTCAATGAGGACTTCATCTTGAACCAATCACAAGATGAAAAATAATCCCTTATTTGGATTTGGGTCCTAGTGGGCCCTATTTTTTATGGCGAATCTACAATGTATGCAACATTTTGAATTACTTTAACCTACTTCGCTATTTAGCTTACAATTCTTTCAAAATATGTATGAGTAAAATATAAAAAAAAAAATACATAACATATACTGTGGGAAATGTTTTAGCATTTGTAGTTACAATGATATCCAATTATATGCAGTCATGGAATGTTACAATCTAAACGAGTGTGACAAGTACGGTCAATATGATTTTTTTTTTACTGAAGTATCATTTGGGTGGCGATATATTTTTGGGTGAATTAGCAAGTTTTTGCACAAGTGGCTTGTGAAACAACAAAAATTGACTGTCACGCTAGGGGCTGATCCTAGGAGATTGTAAGAAAGTGGTGGAGAGGGATGGTATGGTCACATAATGGTATGGCCAGACAATGTAATGAAACATGGTACTATATAAAAAGTATGTCCCAACATGGACATTTAACTTGCTCTGCAGACCAACCCAGCTTATTGATATATAAGTCTTGATTTCACACAAGAAAAAAAATATTTCCAAGTCAATGTATTTTATATTATATGTATAATATTGCTGTGCTGGATGCTATTGAAACACTACATCACATCGTATGTAATCTCAGAGTATATTCCAAGACAACAGAAACACAACGATGTTTCAATAAACAAAATGTTGATGCATTTTTACATAATAAATTGCACGCTAACGGATATTTCTAGTTGACTTTAACAAAATGGAAATAATTCATCAATGTAAATGTTTATATGGCGTGTGTGATAATCTGATTAATATCCCAATTTGGTGAGTACATTCACAATGGTCCAACGTTTTTTGAGAAACTTTCACACAATGAATAAATGAGGCTCCTCACTACCTCCTCACGTCCCCACTTTCTAATCACTGTTACCCTATAATATAGCGTCTGCCAGTAGAAGACTTCATCTAGACGTTGTTCATTACGGTTCTTCTGACCCTTCAGATTGTCTGGGAATATTGGCCAAGCAATGCTCATGACCATAGATTAGTATTTCTCTGCGTTTATTTGAATAAATAGAGCCGATTGTCCTGCGGGCACCGTTTCCACGTGTTCGAGTCTCCTGTGGTGTTGGTCAGTCAGAGCCGAATACCCGTGCTTTATAGAAACGCTTGGTCCCCATAATGGCCTCTTTGTTATCTCGAGAGCGGGGTCATCTCTCTCCTCCACTGACCAATAAACACTCTCATTCTTCCACCTTTTCTTGTGATTTTGTTTAGCTAGCGGTAGACACCAAACAAAAGTGCAAAGGACTTTAAATTATTCACAGGGAAATGCATGAAAGATTAATTTGCATTGATTTTGCTCTTTGACAAAAGGGAGTTATTTTTGTCCCTAAAAACTTGAAGGCAAAGCGTTTGTCTGACCAACCAAATGGAACGAAACGATCAATGGGAACTTTTTAATAGGGCTATCAAGGAAGAAAATCTCGAAATTGGTCCTTTGTGTATTATTAGTTTTGGAGGATTTTCCACTTGGTCTTTGTACATAGCTATTCTGTGAGTTCTCTATAGAGTGTGCATGTGGAATCACAAGATGTGAAACATCAGTCTGAATTTGAATACATTTGGTTGGTTTTGAGACATCCATTATATGAAAAACATTGCAGATTGTTTTCAGCATTGTAATGCAGTGAGACTTGGGCTTTTTCTGTGTGCTGTCTTATTTTGTTTGCCTTAACCATTAGCCACACAGCCCGTGGAACAGACGTGTTCACATTTACATCTGTTTGGTTTGTCCTAACTGATTAGTCACAAGCTAAATTCAAGCCAATAGATAAAAAGTAAGCATTCTCTGCTTTAGTTATCTTGTAGAATTTAATTTACAAGCATTTTATTATACGTGTGACAGGTCCACAAATAAATTAGGAAGTTAACGAGTTGAAAACACAATTCCAGAGACAAATATAAAGTTTGATCACATATTGTAAAAGCATGGTCATTTGTATTTTTCTTAAAAAAATTGGAGAACAGTTGCTGAACAGGAAAATGTAATGGCGAGAATAAAATCTTCTAGTTCTGGGCCATGTGATATACCAAAGATATTGGAAATTAAAAAGTGGTTATTTCAAAACTATTATACTGAACAGCAATGAAGGGAAGGAAGATGCTATCAGTCCCAAAATAAAATATTATACAGAATATAGGTTTGAATTGCACAGGCTCTTAGTACTAAGACTTTAAGAAACCTTCCCTGGCTGCTCTTGTTCGTAGGTGTCATTTCATTATGTATTCCTTTCTGATAAGAGAGTGTTGTTAGTTACATATATGTTATATAGTAGTTCATCCAGTAGTCATGTAAATGAAAAATCGACCCTTTCCCAATATTTCCCCATGAATTTGCCCATTACATCAAGATTTAAACAAACCGTGAGACGCTGGGCTTTATTTGTTGGTTAATTACTCAAATACTCAACTTAAGTAAGTACAGTAAACACGTTACAATTAAGTAGCTGGCTGGCTAAGTTTTGTCTGGCATTGCCTGGGTGAAACCACTGAAAGTTCTAAGCATGTTCTGCCTTATTTAAGGTTGCTATAGATTGGCAATTGTAGTAACATTTCATGGTTTTGGTCTATCAAGATAAAAACATATCGCCACAAGAACAGCTTCCTCACAGTAGTGAGTCTAAAGAATAAGCCTCTAACCCATTCTGTAATTACTCATTACATATGCCAACTAGGCATGGTCTCTTGTCGGACTGTTCGTGTTATGTGTTTTGCTCTGCTTGCACTGTTCATGTACGTTTTTAAATGTGTTTTCTAAATGCTGATTCTGATTCACAATAGCTTGGTAGCTGGATGTTTAGGAGAGAAGCAGTTAATTGGCAAATAGTACAGAGTCACCTGCTACCTTAAACACATCACATCAGCGACTATACAGTCATAAAGGTATTACATGTTTGTCTGGCTTCTAGTGGCTGGCTGCCTGCTCCTGGCCAGGAATGCAATATTGATAACTAACTTCAATTAAATAATAAAGTTTAAAAAAGTAAAAAGTAATTAGTCACTACCACTCCTCAGTGGAGCATAGGTGACAATATGGTATTCATGTTATCCATTTTTCCTTTTTGCTTGAATCTAGACAGATTTTTTAAAAGCTGTGAGTTGTGAGAGTTGCTGATTAAAGTACATAACCAGGGCGGGCTGAATGAAATCCTCTCTGTCTGAAATAGACCACAGACCTGCACCCTTGCCCCTGTCTCTGTCCACAACAACAAAAATGGACCAGCTGCAAATGTGTCTCAAGTGTTCAGTATTGAGGTCCGGATTAAATGTTTTTTCTTTCAAATGTTTAACAAACACATATGCAATGCCTAGAGCAGATCGACTGGCACATGTCAACATCCCTCCTGTCAAAAGAAGCACCAAAGGTTTCAAGTGGTGTCACTAATATGTTCCTGCCTCGTAACCTTTCTGCCTGCCTAGGCTCTGGATGCCATGGTAGAAATCAATACAGACAATACATTACAATTTTTATTAATGCTTATTATGCCACTGTAAAAACAACATGTCAATGCAGAAAACTGGAACATACTTTTGTGATAATTGGATTTTAAATTTGCTTTGCCCAAAATATTTGACTATTAGTCTTTGTCATGTCCACCCTCTATTTAAACTATAGGAATTTTCAGACAGGAGAAAGATGGGGTTGCTTGAGAGGGCCATATATGTCATACTAAATCCAGTGGAGGCCAATGTTTGTCCAAGCTGTAAGTAAAAAACTCAAATGGCTGCTGGAACCCTTTAATGTGATTATAGAGAAATACTCTCAGATCTCTTCTCCTTAAACTGTTACACAGCTCCCTTTCAATCAGTGAACTGTTCTTTCTCACGGGAGGCCTCTTAAGAAACAAAATGGTGTCTTCTGCACTCATTGTGCCCTTTGTCTTTGTAAACCTGTTGTTTTGGGGGGTTTGAGCAAACTACACATGGGAACAGCAGCAAATGACTGCTATAATAAGAGTTTCTGCTTTACTGGGAATTTTGTCTCAGAGTTGATCAAATAATGTATAAAATGTATTACATTGTATTTTGTAATAACTATTTGAAATATGTCTAATCTAGTATCATCATTAAAAGAAGTTAGCATAATATTGAAAAATAAACCAAATAGAGGAAGAACTGTTCAGGGGTTTAAAACACAAAAATAATCATTAATTTTTGCAACAGACATTTTTTGTTGCTCGATGTCATTGTCATGTATAGACCTGTACCAAAATACCACTATGATTGTTTCTACAATTGTTTGCTTTAGCCCAAAAACTAAAAATAAACTACACGTGAACAACAGGAAAAACATACATATTTTTAACATATTTTCCCTGCAGAATAAAACACACCAAATATTGTCAACATAACATTACATATGGGTGGAGATGGTAAATAAAGGTTTCCTTTAAAATAAATCCAATGATAGTTTACAACTCAGATCAAGTTTACTGTGGATACTGCATATATACATTCCATGTTTAATTGACTAATAGCTGATCTACTGGGTATATGTAGCTGATCTAGTGGGTATATGTAGCTGATCTAGTGGGTATATGTAGCTGATCTACTGGGTATATGTAGCTGATCTACTGGGTATATGTAGCTGATCTACTGGGTATATGTAGCTGATCTACTGGGTATATGTAGCTGATCTACTGGGTATATGTAGCTGATCTACTGGGTATATGTAGCTGATCTACTGGGTATATGTAGCTGATCTACTGGGTATATTTAGCAGATCTACTGGGTATATGTAGCCGATCTAATGGGTATATTTAGCTGATCTACTGTGTAAATGTAGCTGTAGGTGTTGTATATTCACTTCCATTAATGCAATCTCCACACTGTTTAACTAAAAGTGTTGTTAACAAGCAGCCATGAAAATGTTGGTCCTCTCTTTTGTTTAAAATCAGAGAAGATTGCATTAAGTCTTGTAGCAATATAATATCCTTCAGATTTTTATTTGGGAATCAAATTAAAGGTTCCAGCAATTTCCCCAATTTAATTGGGTGCTTTGTATATTGTAATCTGTGGCGTTCTGTCTCTTTACACAGACACCAGTGACATCAGTGCCCTAAAGCGTACCCCTAAGGTATTGCAGTTTAGTGACCCATTGTGATTAACCTTATATCATTGGGGTACTGAGGTTTATAAAAGGAATCCATTGGAATCTGCACTCAAAGGATTTGGTTGAATTGGGTGGAAGTCTTGATGAAAAGTCAAAAAAGAAGGACGAAGAAGTATAGGAGATGTCAGAATGCCTTTAGAAGGGAAATAAACTACGGTGCCCAATGTGAGTTGACTTAATCTGATTAGGCTAACCTCATCCACAGCCCACTTTAAAGGGAGAAGAAAGCCATGAATTGGGATCGAGAAGTAAGAGAATGGGGTCTCTCGGCGCAGAAAACCAAGCAGGGCCTGTGAACACATTGTATTGGACATGCTGCTTAAAAAGCGAAGTGAAAATAATTGATCCATGTTTTTATGGATGAGAGCAGTGCAGAAAGTAATGAGATTAAGAAAGAATAAGGTGATGGTCCACAAAAAAATACGTATTCACATTTGTGTTGCTAACATTCAGCTTTGAAGTCTTTGAATTTAACCACCCCCCACGATGCTATAAGAAATATAGCTGACTTTGTATTTTTGACACGTAGTCATAAATTCTGACGCCTACAACCTTCGAATAGTGCTGATGATATACCAAACATGAAAACCAAGACCACAAAATAATGTTACAGTGTTTCGATGTTAACAATAAATAAATACAAGCCCATTCCTAGCAATGATACAAAATAGTTATTTTACCCTGCTAAGAAAAAAGATAATTACACCTGTTGCCCGTCATATCTAATATAAAAAAACTTTCTGTTTGCATATTGGTATATAAATTATTCAGAAAATAATTTTTATAATGTTTACAATATATTTTGGTGTCATGCATTATCCACTGCTTGTAGGTGAATGAAGAATCCTTATATTCAGACCTGTGCCTGATGTGAAATGATAACCAACACCAGAAACGCACTCCTATACATATATATATGTATAGGAGTGCGTTATATTTATTTTATATACAGTGTGTTACTGAGATGCTACTCCTAATATGTGTTTCTTTGTAGCAAACATGTGCAAATTCAGTTTCTTGGACTTTCAACAAATGTGTCAAACAAGAAACACAAATTGGAGACATTTGCATATTCTTAAAAAAGAAACCTCACAACGATAAGATACAGATGTATCAGCAAGTGCTCTGTCACTCATATTTAATAATCCCAAGAAATCGGTTCATCATATTGTTCGTGGCATCATTACACAAAGTGGCCCAGGAAAACAATTAAACATTGAACAATTGGACAGTTACATTTTACAGGTGTATTACATGTTTTTGTCTGGTGTTTTTGAAGCAACTCCTGGTTATTTAGATGAAGAACATACGTCACCTTTGCAGGCTTTGTTTGCTGCCTTTAGCAAGGATTGGTTATAGTAAACAAAACTACAAGCACTGCAATTAAAGGGTGTGGGAGGGGATTGGCTTGCTGCTAATACAGACATAATTGACTCTATTTTCTGCATTCTGCACACAGATTTTAGGAAGATGTTGGCTCATTAACCAACGACAAACTAACCATGCAGCAGTGAAAAGGGGCTGCGGGGCATTCTATGAACCCAGACAACAGACTACTGGACTGTGTTTAATGTGCTAACATTGCCCCTTTCCCTTTGGTCCTTTCATCTGCCCGGCTTCTCTTCACTCCTGCATAAACTTAAGTCAAAAAGCAAGCACTTTGGGCCTCACTTATTTGATGAATTTAGTCTAGATCCGTTCTCAGCAGTGATTCCTGTACTTGGCATTCCGCTAGCTAGTATAGTCAGTGTTGACAAGTGTTTCAAGAATGTAATAATGACGGGAACCATTTGGAAAGTTTCAGCTTGTTGGAAGGGGATTTCTGATTTCTTTGTCATGCAGCACAAAGACGTGCAACTTTTATATTTTGGAATTTAATTGGATTCATGGATGTATATTTTGTGAATGTTACATTTTTTTTGTCAATACTCCAAAGTAGCAAAACATTCATTGTAACCATAGCAGTGTGCAATTTGCTTTTACAATATATTGTTGTTATATAAAGCTTAATCTATTACATGTACAAGAAATAGATGTTCAAACATGTATTTATATATTTTTAAATGTAAGTGTAATGATTTACTACATTAGGCATCATCCTTTAAATACAATTTATAGTTAGAGACATTAGATGTTCATTTTTATTATTGATTCATAATAGTCAGACAGCCATGAAAAAGGATGAAACTATTTACACAATTAAAATATCCATATTGAAAAGCCATGTTAGCGATTTGCAACTGTGTCTAATGGAGTAGAAGAAAAAAATATTGAAACCAATACATTTCTAAAATTAACAATTCTAGTGAGTTGAGATCCACTCTGCCACCTCGTGGACAGTGAAAAGCAAAGCTACATCCTCTCTGAGCAAGTGTAGAATTGGTAAGAAATAGATTTTTCAAGAAATATTTTGAATGTGTGTTTATAAAATAAAAATCTGAAACAGCACTGCACTGCATTCAATCCTGTGCTGCAGCATAACACGTGCACCTGAGAAGGTCCTTAGATTGCTAATCTTCCCTTGCTGTTCTTTTGATCTTGAATACACATTCATAGCCAAGAAGCATGCATAAACCCTTGGTTAAAACTTCAACTAAATATAAAACTATTATCATTATCGTCCAAATTCTTCACTATTAGACTCAACATGGCTACTTCAATGCGCTACTTTGTAATTGTAAAAAGCGTGCACATTTACATGATAACAGCTTCTTTCTATAAGTTCCTCTAAGGTCAGGGTGTGAGAAGAAACAAGAAATGTGTCAATAGATGGCGCCCTTTTCAAACTCAGTTTCACTCATACAATTCTCTTGTTAATTTTATTACGCTATGTTCTTGAAGTGATACTTTGTTTTCATCTAGTAGATACTTTAAACAATGCGCTTTTTTAAATAAAAAATCATATTTAAAGTTGAAATTCATAATTCTATGTCTCTATTCTGATGTAAGTAATTATAAAGTACTATTATTTTATTACATGTTTACTTATATCTCTGACCAAATGAGGACCACATAACAATGTTACTCTAAACAAACATACGCCAATACTATAGTGCTATTATTTTTTCGGTGCTACAAGAACCCGAGAGAAAACCCTTCCAACTCTCAGTGGAGAAATTACCCGAGTTACAGTACCTCTCTGGGGAAGTCACTCTTGGCACGTGCTCAGTGGAGGCTGAAGTGCACTGGGCAGGCGCACACAGTGCGACTGGCACGCGGACAGATGTCTCCCCGACCCCCCACCCTCCACCAACCCGTTCACAGCTCCCGCTAGCTGAGTAATGATTGACACATGGATGTTCACACAGCCGAGGAGATCTTTCTCAGTTAGATTTGCATAAAGTGGCGGCTTGCCATTGGTTTACTGCGTGCTGCTGCAAACCGCCTCGCGTGCCATTACAGCTGTTTTCCTATTTGTATTCGTTTAATTACTCCAAAAGGCACAACGGAATAAATGGCGTATACTATGTACGTTTTTACGTTTTCATAAATTCCTCTATTTGCCTACTTTTTCATAAACGCCAAATACGACCGCTTGAATCTTAACAATATTGTTTCCATATTGAAAATTGCGAATCGATTAATTAAACACTGGATATAAATTACAAAATCTAATGTAATCCAAACAGTTTATACCCATTTATGGCCACACCAACCGTGTGCAACAATATAGACAATATTTGTTAACACATAACGCATAAATGTTTGACGGACGTAAAGAAACTGGACGCAACCAGCCAGCGCATTCCGTCAATTCCCCTCATCACTTCACACAGCCGGGCGGACCGACCGACTGCACTCACTCGCTTTGTTGTTTGTCCCTCCAGGGCTCTGATTGAGCAGCGCGTGACTGACAGCCCGCGGGGGTGTTGTCCAATCAGCAGCCTGCCCCGCGCCCAGTGGGCGAGTCCGCACGCCCATTGGCTGAAGCGAGTGTGGGAAAGAATGCAGAGCGGGTTTCACACGAACTGGGAGCACGCGAATCATCTATAAGTACTGCAGGCGTGTGTCCGCGGCAGAGTAGATTCTACCTGCTCCAAGCAGCCAGCACTGCGCACGCACACGCACGCTTTTATACTCACATGACAGTTCCGCGATAACGTGATATAGCTGATCAGTGGGCATTGCTCACGTCTGTATGAATAACGGTTTGATCAACGCGTTCAGCTAAGTGATACTGTCACATTCTGCTACGTCTCCAGAAGGATACTTTTTTCTATCAGCCGAAGGAGGTGAACTAATCCAAGATGCCAGCTGACACCATGGAGAAGCAAACGGCATCTCCTCTTGCTGGTGCCCCTGCGAATGGCTCGTTTACTCCAGACAAACCAAAAAATGCCAGCGAACATAGAAAGGTATGGTAAACAAATATATACTCGATAGGAACGTAGAGAATTCATCTGAAGTGCGTAATATCTAGTTGATGTTGTTAGTTAAAATGGGTAGATTACTTACATATCTCTTGGTTAAAAATAAATACATGTTTATTGACTTTTCCGGTTAAATACAAGTGATATAAATGTAAATGCTTAGTCCACATACTTACATTCAATTAATGTACAAATGTGTTCTTTGCAGTCCTCCAAGCCCATCATGGAGAAACGTCGGAGAGCGAGGATAAACGAAAGTCTTGGCCAACTGAAGACACTCATCCTAGATGCGCTTAAGAAAGATGTAAGTCATTTCTCAAATACAAATCACTGTTTTTGTTCATTATTACTGTGATTTAATTAGGGTCATTGCACATTTGTAATTTTTTTTTCATGTTGTTTTCCACAGAGTTCCAGACATTCTAAATTGGAGAAAGCCGATATTCTTGAGATGACCGTGAAGCACTTACGGAATTTACAGCGGGTGCAGATGACTGGTAAGTCCAAATGCGTGTGTGTGTGTGTGTGTGTGTGTGTGTGTGTGTATGTGTGTGTGTGTAACATGACAACCGTTGTCAGTAGTTTTGTCTGTTTCTGTTAAAGACACCATTTCTAATTATTCTCCTCATCTTGTCCCAGCAGCGCTGTCTGCAGACACCACCGTTCTCAGTAAATACCGGGCAGGATTCAACGAGTGCATGAACGAGGTCACTCGCTTCCTGTCCACCAGCGACGGTGTGAACACGGAGGTGAGGTCGCGGCTCCTCAACCATCTGTCTGGTTGTCTGGGCCAGATGATTGCCATGAACTACCCCCAGCCAAACCCAACGCAGCAGGCGCATCTCGCGCAGCCCCTTCACGTCCAGCTACCGTCTACCTTGCCGAACAGTGCTTGTATGGGTTCCAAGCTCAGCCCGGGAGAACCCATGTCCCCTAAAGTCTTTGGAGGATTCCAGCTTGTGCCTGCCACCGATGGACAGTTTGCTTTCCTGATTCCCAACCCTGCTTTCGCCTCTGCATCAACCCCAGTCATTCCTCTGTATGCGAACGCTGGTGTACCTGTGTCAGTCAACGCAAGTCCAGTCCATGGGAGCTCTTCGTCGCCAGTATCATCCCCTATCCATGGAATGACATCGTTCGTTGGTGTACCTCAGGCCGTGAGCCCGGTGGGTGTCGGTACAGGTTCGGACGGAACCGAGCCTGTTTGGCGACCCTGGTAGTTTGAAATGGACAGTAACAATGAGAGCTATTTGAATTACATACATTGTTCCGTTCTAGGGGACATTATTCCTTTGTTGGACATGGTGACACGTTAATTTATTGGCTGATTCCAAAATTTGGATGTTGTTGGTGAATAGGGTGTCCGTGCTATGGAAGATTTATACAAATATTGAATGTGATAAAGTACTTTTTATGGAAAGGTTTTAGTTTTGTACAAAGTCGATTGTTATACCAAAGCTGTGTTTTTATATCTTCTTATATGTTTGGAAGTTTGGCTCTGGCCCATTGACAAAATAAATCAATTGTCAGAAATTAAAATGCTTGATGCTTGATGCTTTGCTTGATCAACACACTCAAAATCGAGTTATGCAGGCTTGGGTTCTGTTATTGTTTCTATAAGCTGCATGTTTATAAAGGTCCTGAAACTAACGTTTTTTAGCGCATATATACAGTATAATAATAATATAGAGAGAGAGATTTGCAGTACAACCTTCAAGTCGTCGAAATCACATTTCACAGAGGCTCAATCAGATTGCAATCTGGGAAATTTGGAGGCCAGGGTAGCACCGCCATGTTACATAAATCCTCTTTATCTACTGTGTGGCAATGTGCATTATCCTGCTTTTTGGAATTTCATTGACATGAAGAGGTGTTCTCGGACTGAAACAACATTTAGGTAGGTAGAACTTGTGAAATTGCTGTATTCCTGGATCCAGGGATTCCTATAGCAGAATATTGCCCAGAGCATCAAACTCCTCCCAACAGCTTGTCATTTTCCCACACTGTATCCTGGTGCCATCACCTTCCCAAATAAACAGTGCAGATAAACACGGCTGTCCACATGATGTCAAAGAAAATGGCACTCATCGGACCAGGTGACCTTCTTCCTCTGTTCTAAGGTCTAGTTCTGACATTAGACCTTTTGTGAAAACAGCTTTTATTTGTGGTTTGACCCTCCTCAGAGCACAGTAGGTAGGTCATCACTGCTGACCGGGAGCACCCCAGAAGACTTGACGTATCAGTACCCAGTTGTCTGACCAGAGCAATTTGGCCTTTGGAAAAGTCGCTCAGAACTTCTTTCTTCTACATTTTGGCCAGATTTTTGTGAGTGGTCTGGGAATAGTTTTTATGTGTCGAACATCAAGGCAATTTAAATCCATAGTAAAATAGGATGGTAAAAAGTCCCGACATTTTAATTGTTTACAATTTTTCTCAAGTTTGGCGGGAAGTTAGCCATTTGTCTGTCCTCTAAAATGTAAATGATTTGAGATGACAATGGCTTGTTTGTGTGCAAAAAGGTAATTAAAAGTTTGAAAGGGGTCTCATCCCATATGCAGCGGGATGTTTAAGAAGTCTTAAACCCTATTCATGAGCCTGGGAAATACGCTTTGGGGTTAATGTCACTAACAGATTGCTTCACTGAATGGAGAATATGGAAGGTTCCTTGCCTCCTTTGTGCAACGAGTTGTTCAGTTATCCCTTGTAAGCGTATATACCTGAATAGCGAAATAACGTTAGCGCAGTGCGGGTGAATTTGATGGGATGGCAGAATTGATAAGCGCAATTAGACTACAAAACGTTGACATATTATGTTATTAAAGTAAGCTATACTTTTTGTGTTGATCATTTTCATTTGAAAGTCAGCCTAAAACTTTTTATCTGGCATATAGCCTATGTTTTTTTAAATCACACCACCACATGTCTCCCTTATAACAACACACATATTTTTACAACAAACACCTGTTGAACGTAACAGATTTGTTAGCCCTTCATTGCCTACACACCAAACATTGTTTCTTAAAAATAGCCTGCTACCATTTAGTATAGGGCTTAATAACAGTTATAATCCAAATGTCACATATGCAAGCCTCTATATATCCAATTAACTAATATATTAAAGAACGTTTTTAACTCATGATTGTGACTGGTTAGGAACAACACATTTTTTCCTGTAACCTTTAACACACAATACGAGTGTCTGCACCTGTCCTGGCGATTTTCTCACTCCTCTAGGTTATACTAGTGAAACTAATCAAGTATAAAATAAAATGGTATACTTCTGAGTGTAATAACAAACAAACCAAGTGTTGACGCACGGATATATGCCTGTTTTACCGTTTAACTGTAAGCGAAGATAACAACAATCACGAGTTTTTCTTTCGCTCATTTGTGTAGTTTCTTTTTTGCTTTTACTCTGGATGCCCTGTGAATGACTCCCCGAATATGACATTCTGAAACTTCCCACCATAGAAAACATAAAAGTCTCTACCTCTGCATAGAGGCGTGTAACTGACACACTGGTTGGCACTGTGTGGGCTCTGTGGTTGTTTATTGTGCCTGTGTGTTTGACTTAACATGCCCGGCTCTGAGCTGCCTCTGTGGAGCTGAGGTCGTGAGAACTGAGCATTTAGACGGCTTGCGGTCGGGCACTGCGCCAGTCGGTAAATCCGCACTGGCAGTCTGTGTGGCGCACATAGGGCTGCATCACCCCTCTGCATAAGTGAGAAGGCACACACACGCGCGCAGTCCTCAAGGAAGTGAGCCAGTAGGACTACTTTGTAAAATGAGAAGCTGGACAGAGCCCAGACGCCAACCCGACCGCTCAGAGGAAGTCGACTTCTATTTTGGTTTGGCACTTCTTTCAACAGCAGCAACCGAAATGTGCATGGGCCTATATGGCTGTATAGCGATTTGTTTTACCACATGAAGGAACTTAAACAAGGCAGAACGCATATGCAACTTTAAGATACGTGTTAAACATATTCATGTATTTATTCGAAATTAAAACATCATAAATGCAAGTTAAAACGGAATACACGGGAATTCATCTGCTTTTCTGGTGTGTTTGGTGATCAATAGGATGAATGCAGAGAATAGAGCTCCTTTGGCGAGGAGCATAAAAGTGTCCCGTGGGAGTTGATGCTATTGGAAGGGTCAGGGTCGCCTTTTGGAGATGTCCTATTATTATCCGGATCAAGTCAACTTTGTAGATCCCGAATCCGCCTCCAAGAGAATAACAATAGAAATGCATTGAAAGTACGTTTTATGTGGAGCACAGCCTAACTGTATGACTGTGCTCCCCATAAACATACTTTCAATGCATTTCTATAGTCAGGTATACATGGCAGATGCGGCTCAAGACACTGTTCACAATCAACATGTAAGACCGAATCACAAGCCCTTTTAATTATTGTTTCCAAACACTTAGGCCTACTTACGAATGACTCCATATTGCATTATTAAACCTTTAATGGCAGTAGGCTGTTTAAGATCTTATAATTTCTAGCTAAACTATAGCCTTTGCATCACTGCTCATTCGAAAATTATTTGAGAAGACATATAATTATTCAGATCTCTCTTGAACTGTACTTTTCACATAATTGACAGATTTCCCTTTGTCTTGACAGCAATATTTTAAGCTTGTGGCTCTGAAAATTCTGTCAGTTCTTTTGTAAACCTAAGAAAGGCAAAAAATCTTAGAAGGGTAAATAAAAAAAAACAGAGAACTCCATGGCACAGATTACATATGATGTAGTAATACTTGTTAGCTGAAGAATTATTTGTAATGCTGATATGTACCTAAAACAACATAGCCATGTTGTTCATTTTCGAACACACTAAAGAGTTTACTTAAATATAATTCCTTGAATGTTTGTCATTTGGTCTGTAGGCCCATAGGCCTAAAATTGTCACGTTTTTAATGAACGAGTTTAAAAAAAAATGTTAAAAGAATACACAGATTTACATGTTGATGGAAAAGTTGCCAAAACAACCTGAGTTTCCAAAAATATACTGTGCCATGCTGGCATAAAACCCCTCATCAGATTGTGTAGGTCCAGCATTCATCTACTAAACAATGGTTCCAATGTTGATTGGGTGTTTCAATTGAGATACCCTGGTTCCCTAATAATATTAGTAATGAACATTACTGAGTTATGCACACTTAAATAATTGATGAAAATTTGTGATGATTATTCTAGCAAGAGGGTGTTAACATTTACTAAATATTTTCATTTGTAAAGTGATTCTTTCAAACACAGGAGGCAGATGACATTGAAAATATTTTTATTGCATCATTTTTGTAATGCATACAGTCTAAAAAGGGCAAAACTGTAAGCCGACAACAAACCTATACAGCAGGTGTGAACACCTTAGAAAATGAGAAAAGCAGCATTAAATCGTTTTGTTTTTCTCCGGGAAGTTCAGCGATTAGCTAGCAGAAGTTTTATAAGCCATCAATGTTTGCATATTTTTTCAACCTATAGTTCACAGGTGAAAGTGCTCACCTGTACCCTCCCACAACCACCTCCCACAACCACCTCCCACAACCTGGCAATCCATCCAAACATCACTAATGGCCAGCATCCAGCCCAGCACAGGATGTGCACTATAGGCACGGCACCCAGAACCCAGAACAAATAAATGAGTCTGGACTCAATGGGGACCAAACAATGACGATCCAAAGCATTGACATTACATCACACAGGCCGTCCTGATTCATTTCAGCGCCATATTTATACTTTTCATTCCTCACTGAGTGAGTAAAGTTGAGTCAATACACTCACGATCATTATGACAATCGGCCCCCTAAACCGCGTCGACCCGCTGAGGCATGGAAGGGGTCCATGAAGGGGTCCTCTGGTATCCGGCAGCAAGGCATTAGCTGCAGATCCTTCAAGTCCTGAGGTGGAGCCACCTTGGATCAGACTTGTTGGTCCAGCACATTATACAGGTGATCAATCAAATTGAGATCTGGGAATTTGGAGACCGGGACAGCACCTCAACCTCTTCTCAAACCATTTCTGAACAATGTGAGCAGTGTGGCAGGGAGTTTTATCCTGCTGAAAAAGGCCATCAAGAAATGTCACAGCCATTAAGGTGACTACCTGGTCTGTACTTTGTTTAGGTAGATGGCAACCAGCTTATTGTAAGCCCCCCCCCCCCTCAAAGATTTCAGTTTGTTTTTCAATTGAATTTCTCAGGTTATCGGTCACATTAAAGGTGGAAAAAGTTCTGACATATTTTTCATCTTTTTACATCACAAAAACCTGGAATTTTAAACGGGGTGTGTTTTTATATCTACTGTATGTATGATCATTTTTTATATAGGCAATGTGGATACTTAGAGTACTTTTTGCTGAAAACAGTGGTCTGAACCTACGTACACCGGAAGCTTCCGCCCAGAACCTCTCGACCACATCAATCTCCACACCTGTTTTGTCCAGTTGAATAGAACCCTGGAGCGTTTTCCCCTCTTACTCCTATTTGCTAATTGCACCTGGGTGTGCACCCAAAACCCTCAGTGTGGTCCGCTTGAACGCAGTCGTTTTTGTTTAGAAACTATGAAACCGTCAGTCTCATAAGATCTGTCCAACATCACTGCTTCTTGCATGAGAAAGTTGGCCGGTCCTTTTCAACATCATGTGTTGATGAACCACACTGCCTGGGTTTTTTATTTACAATTATATTATTTAGTATCGCATGTTAGTGACCTCCGTCTCCCTCTAACTTAGCAATAAAAAATACCCCCTCACCTCCCCAGACTCCTAGTATTTATAGTAATGGACGGTTATCCCTTGGAGCAGGACTGGGCTGCGTAGCCAGAGGAGGTGAGACATGTAGAGACGCGCCGGGGCCGATCAGATATCACAGGGGCCGGGTGCTTCGCGGGGCCCGGGCATTTTTCTGCAGTCAGGTTTGGCATTACGGCAGCTTCTCTAGTTTCCAGACACGGGGCCTGTGGATTAAAGCCTTTGCAACTGGTGCAGATTCCACAGGAGAAAGTTAAGGACCCTCTTGACAGGCCAGAGGTCTCATCTAAGTATTTATACTTCTCCTCTCCTAGGTGGCCTTGAAGGAGCCAGGGTAAATCTGGAATCATTATATTTGGATATATTTATCTATTTGATAAACCAAATCTGTCGGGTTTCCTCTCCAAGACTGCTCAGCAGTTGTTTTTAAACAGAGTTATCTAATGACTCTGGGACAATGACATGCAGCTTTTAAATATTGTTGCTAACAATTTAATGACCTTTGACAATGACACCTCCTTCTGATATGAGTAACCGGATTGTTGCCATCTTAAATTAAAGGTACTTCAGCACGTTAGGATTTAAATGATAATGATGATTGAGTAGAAGCACAGACTGACGCTTTGCATGCATTTTTTCATATTTCAATATTAAAATTAACCATTTACAAATAACATCTTGTTCTGAACATTGTGTCCACATTTAAGTGTGCAAGTCCTGTCAATGTGTAATCCTAATTCAAAAGAAGGAGTGAAGAAGTTGTGAATACAGTTAAAGCTGGCCATCATGATGCAAATTCATCTGAATAAATTAATAACAGGTAACATGTGTGAAATAAACGTTGGGATACGTTGAAGAAAGAAAGCACTGGTAAGTTTGGAATTTACCATGGTTTACCAAAGAAAGCTAACTAGGGATGCACCGATCGGTATCGGCCGATGTTTACCTTGTTGACTGACTTTGGCCCATCTGCAAATAACAAGACATTAACCGATTTTTAACCATGTGTCTCATAGATTGTGCGCAGTGTATGATTGAATTTAATGTGTAAATAAATTGTAATGAAAGGCTGAATAACTTAAAACAGTTCAGTTATGTTTTGTAATGAAGATTTCTTGTGTCCCTGACACAAAAGGGGGAATAAAAAAAAGTTTTTAATAGTTTTAAAAACATTGACATCAGTGTCGGCATCGGCTAAATTGTTATTTTAAACATCGGCATCAGTGTCAGCCCAGAATTTCACCATCGGTGCATCCATAATGCTAACCTGAAAAAGCTACAACAAAGAACTGTCTCAGACATGTGAAAATTCTCCAGGATGAAGGAATGGACTTATCAGCCACTGTAATTTGCAGATGACATCACAAGGCGAACTATAGAGGCTCTGGTGCAAGATGCAAAAACACTGGTTAGCTTCAAAAACTGGATGGACTAAAAATACGAAAAGGAGCACGCTGTGTTCTGGAAAAAAATTGTGGTTAGAAGAAACACATATTAACATGTGAAATGTGTGTCTCTGCATTAAGGTAATGGGGAGTTATGTTTTGGAAATGTATGGCTTTCCCTGTCTCACCTGTGTTTATTGATTATGAAACCACTGCCAAGAACATTAGGTTCAATTCTGAATTATTTCTGACACTTTTAACTTTCAAAATACAGAAAGTGTCACTGCATAATGCATTTTCAATTAGTTCATTGTTGTTATTAAATTTGGACGTGACCGCATATTCTAAACATATATATATATGTCCCAGAAACAAATGTCTCGGCCCAGAGGCAAATTGTTCAAAATATATGCTAAATCCTGTGGATGACAAGATTTTTAGTCACCTGAAATACTTCAACTGAAGTTTATGCGTAGCACCCATTTGTGTGTGCGTGTGTGTGTGTGAGTCTGTAAATTAGTGAGTGTGTGTAATCAACCACATGCCCTGACGTGCCACAGATTTGACACCTGAGAGGAACTTGCTCTGAGTCATACAGAGAATGCCTACTGTGGTTTGGATTCCTTGGCATTACAGTTGAGACGAGTCTTGATATGACGTTCATGTTCTCAGGCAAGATTATTTGACCGTACTTCTGTCATTACTTCTTCTAAACAGTCTTACATTTAAAAATCCCAGTTTCCATCATTTAATTCATAAATGTTTTACCAGGTGAGTTGATGAGGAACAAATCCTATTTTGCAGAAATTAGCTAGATAGGTCACAATAAAAAACAAAAACAAATACAACATAACCTCCCAAGAAATGTATATGAACACTTCACATTTGGTAGTCCAGGTGGCATGGTAGTCAGGTGGCATGGTTGTCAGGTGGCATGGTTGTCAAGTGGCATGGTAGTCAGGTGGCATGGTAGTCCAGTGGCATGGTAGTCCAGTGGCATGGTAGTCATGTGGCATGGTAGTCAGGTGGCATGGTGCTCAGGTGGCATGATGCTCAGGTGGCATGGTAGTGAGGTGGCAGGGTAGTCAGGTGGCAGGGTAGTCATGTGGCATGGTAGTCAGGTGGCAGGGTAGTCATGTGGCATGGTAGTCAGGTGGCATGGTAGTCAGGTGGCATGGTAGTCAGGTGGCATGGTAGTCAGGTGGCATGGTAGTCAGGTGGCATGGTAGTCAGGTGGAAGGTTAGTCAGGTGGCAGGGTAGTCAGGTGGCATGGTAGTCAGGTGGCATGGTAATCAGGTGGCATGATAGTCAGGTGGCGTGGTAGTCAGGTGGCGTGGTAGTCAGGTGGCATGGTAGTCAGGTGGCATGGTAGTCAGGTGGCATGGTAGTCAGGTGGCATGGTAGTCAGGTGGCATGGTAGTCAGGTGGCATGGTAGTCATGTCGCATGTTAGTCGGGTGACGTGGTAGTCATGTGGCAGGGTATTCAGGTGGCATGGTAGTCCAGTGGCATGGTAGTAATGTGGCATGGTAGTCATGTGGCATGGTAGTCAGGTGGCAGGGTAGTTATGTGGCATGGTAGTCATGTGGCAGGGTAGTCATGTGGCATGGTAGTCAGGTGGTATGGTAGTCAGGTGGAGTGGTAGTCAGGTGGCATGGTAGTCAGGTGGCATGGTAGTCAGGTGGCATGGTAGTCAGGTGGCATGGTAGTCAGGTGGCATGGTAGCCAGGTGGCAGGGTAGTTATGTGGCATGGTAGTCATGTGGCAGGGTAGTCATGTGGCATGGTAGTCAGGTGGTATGGTAGTCAGGTGGAGTGGTAGTCAGCTGGCATGGTAGTCAGGTGGCATGGTAGTCAGGTGGCATGGTAGTCAGGTGGCATGGTAGTCAGGTGGCATGGTAGTCAGGTGGCATGGTTGTCAGGTGCCATGGTTGTCAAGTGGCATGGTAGTCTGGTGGCATGGTAGTCCAGTGGCATGGAAGTCCAGTGGCATGGTAGTCAGGTGGCATGGTAGTCAGGTGGCATGGTAGTCATGTCGCATGTTAGTCGGGTGACGTGGTAGTCATGTGGCAGGGTATTCAGGTGGCATGGTAGTCCAGTGGCATGGTAGTAATGTGGCATGGTAGTCATGTGGCATGGTAGTCAGGTGGCAGGGTAGTTATGTGGCATGGTAGTCATGTGGCAGGGTAGTCATGTGGCATGGTAGTCAGGTGGTATGGTAGTCAGGTGGAGTGGTAGTCAGCTGGCATGGTAGTCAGGTGGCATGGTAGTCAGGTGGCATGGTAGTCAGGTGGCATGGTAGTCAGGTGGCATGGTAGCCAGGTGGCAGGGTAGTTATGTGGCATGGTAGTCATGTGGCAGGGTAGTCATGTGGCATGGTAGTCAGGTGGTATGGTAGTCAGGTGGAGTGGTAGTCAGGTGGCATGGTAGTCAGGTGGCATGGTAGTCAGGTGGCATGGTAGTCAGGTGGCATGGTAGTCAGGTGGCATGGTAGTCAGGTGGCATGGTTGTCAGGTGCCATGGTTGTCAAGTGGCATGGTAGTCTGGTGGCATGGTAGTCCAGTGGCATGGAAGTCCAGTGGCATGGTAGTCATGTGGCATGGTAGTCAGGTGGCATGGTGCTCAGGTGGCATGATGCTCAGGTGGCATGGTAGTGAGGTGGCAGGGTAGTCAGGTGGCAGGGTAGTCATGTGGCATGGTAGTCAGGTGGCAGGGTAGTCATGTGGCATGGTAGTCAGGTGGCATGGTAGTCAGGTGGCATGGTAGTCAGGTGGAATGGTAGTCAGGTGGCAGGGTAGTCAGGTGGCATGGTAGTCAGGTGGCGTGGTAGTCAGGTGGCATGGTAGTCAGGTGGCATGGTAGTCAGGTGGCATGGTAGTCAGGTGGCATGGTAATCAGGTGGCATGATAGTCAGGTGGCGTGGTAGTCAGGTGGCGTGG
>CM055728.1:15648704-15793704 GCA_029465975.1 Dallia pectoralis | reverse complement strand
GTTGTCTTTCAATCGGAAGGTTGGTGATTCGATCCCCGGTTCCTCCTGGGAAATTGTCGAGGTGTCCATGATAGAAATAGCTATATAAAAGCGCAGCATTTACCATTTAAGGCGAGTCGCTCAGTGGATGCTCTGAAATCCTTTGACTGATTTGTATTTTCCCCTCATTGCCTTCTGTATTGCCTTGGGTTGTATCCCAAATGTCACTGTACTGTGGTGTAGTTAAAAGTAGTGCACTTAGTCATATGCCGTTTGGGCTGCACAATCGCTGAACTCAGGTCAACTTCCCTCCATCCATGTTTATCCCATCTACACGTCCTAGTCATTTCCATGTGACCACCTGGCCATTGCTCAGCGTTCCTGGTCAAAAGTCTCACGTCCTAGACACAACAGTCTGTCCGGGAAACTCCAGCCCTCTGATGCCTCGCACTTCCTTTATTGTCTGGGATGAAACCAACTCGGGCGTTAGTGCTATTGTTTGGCTGTCTTTGTAGTGTTAGACCATCCTTCTGGAATGTGAGGTTTACTTCTGGGATCTATTTTTGGATACGATGGGAAATCATATGTGAAGAGTTCGCTTACGCGGTGCAGTGTATCTGTTGTGTGTGTGTGTGTGCGGTATAGAGGAAGGGTGTGTGTGTGTGTGTGTGTGTGTGTGTGTGCGGTATAGAGGGAGGGTGTGTGTGTGTGTGTGCGGTATAGAGGGAGGGTGTGTGTGTGTGATGGTTGTGTCGCATTACTGTTTGCGTTTGCTGTTTTATCCAGATTTTCACATCAGTAGCAGACAGCACTGCTCTTCGGGTTGGATGGAGTGTCTCAGAGGGACTCAAAGGGTCATATCCTCGGCTGCAAAAAAAGTATATCTTCAGTACCTGCAATCTCAATGCACTCAATAGTGTCCAAGCAACAGACAAGCAGCCTTTTAAAGAAAGCTATATTTAAAATAATGTGTCACTGTGAAATATCTTTTCGTTTGTCAGGGTTTTATTTAACGTTTAAAATAAATGGTTAGGGAACACCATTGTAATTGTGTCTGTGTGTGCGTGTTTTACCGTATGCGTGAAAACTAATTTTCCCCTTCCTGTAACCAGGGTTATAGTCTGCCATTTTCACCGACAGAAACTGGTTCATTTGAATGAAATGCCAGCATGTACCATATTCTTAATAGCAAGTAAAGGCTTTTAACCAGGGAAATCTAACTTTACTAGTACTGTCAGGCATCTTTTGAGAAAAGATTATGATTGAAAAAAGAACACGGACACTGGACAGAGAATGACTGAAATAATGTGTTGGAGTCGACAGCACATTCACCGAATCTCAACAAGGAAGCACAGTTTGATATATTATCAGAAAACCTGAACAAAATGACAACTAGAATGCAAGGCTGTTTTGGCTGCAAATTAAGGATTCTCAGACAAAAGTTATGCTTTAAAGACACAATTATTATTTAAATTAAAAATGTGTTTTACTTTATTTCCTATTTATTTTCCTATATTTCCTAAATTAACTCTCATTCCCATAAAACACTTTAATGTATGTTTTCATGGGATTTCTTAGTGAAACCAAACTTTGAACGATAGTGTATATACAATAGTTTAATGCAAATGCCAAAATAACCAATATCTATCACATGTATCAATAAATAAACCATCAATTGTTTCCATTGATTAATAAACATTGATTTAAACAGACAATAAGAACTTTAGATTTAGAGCTTTATGTATTTTTACTGAAGTCTCTTCTTCTGTTAACCAGGATGGGAGTCGATTTAATGGCCGTATTAATGTAGAAGCAGGTGGTAAAGAAGCCTTTGTTAATCACTTCATGATGAATTCACCCACGTTTCATGGTGGCTTTTTCACCAGTGGTTTACTCCTTGTGCAGTGGCCGTAGAAACTTTATAAAAAGTGTATTTTACCATGAAATGAGTAGGCACGGATAAATGGCTAACTTCAGGGTTTTGTTCTGCCAATGCAGTCAGCCTATTGGTTTTCATGCAATGGGCCGGTTGTGACCATATGTCATCATTCCGAGCCATTGTGTGGGCGTGTCTCTGTGGCAACCACATCAGCTGTGTCCATTGTTTGCCGAGACTCAATGGCCCATATATTCATTGCGGGGCTATTGCGAGCAGCGCAACAGAAACAAATTAATACACACAACCTCCAGCCCCGTTTAGCTCGCATGACACATTTCCAATGAAAAAAAAGAAAACATTTTAGCCTGTAGAAAATCTTGAGAAAAGCTTGGTCGTCATGGCGATCGGTCGGCGAGGCTGACACGGGCCATTAAACTCCAATCAGATGTAAATCTGGGGCTGCCCCTGGCCTCACAGGCCGAGGGCCCACTTCACACTGCAGACACAAATTAAACAGTTTGTTTGCCAATTCACATGTCATCTTAATGGCTTTTTATTCGTTTGTCTTTTGTTAAAATGAACAGAATTACAAATCGTCATTGATTTATAACATTGGGCCACTTTAGCCTGCCTGTTCATGATACCAGCCGCCCTCACAAGACTGTCCAATTTATTCCCCAAAAATCCACAATCAGATCGTAGAACGGAAAAAGGGTATCTACATACACATAGACAAATCCTTTGCACAGGTTTTGTCCAAACACATTTTTGACCTGAGATTCATTGTTTGTTGAGCAACAGTACATTGTAAGTTGTCAAGCTTAATACTTAATTAGTGTCTTGATAAACTCAGTCTTATCGCCTTAAACCTGCCAACAACATTGCTATGGTAACCGACGATGAGCCGACGATGAGCAATGTTTATACTTATCACAATTTAACATTGAACAAATCATACAATTTTATTTTGAATTTTTTTAAAGAAATATCAAAATCATTTTGCGTAAGAAATAGCACCACAATGAGACAAAAATTAAAGCTCAGTTTGGAGCATAGACTCAAATAAAATAAAATTAATCTAAAGTCATTATAGCCTTGCCATTTGGTTGAGTTGAATAAGACTTTACACGTTGAGTCTTGAGTAAAAAATCTGGTTTCAAAACAGTTTTATGCATTTATACAGGATTATGAGCAAGACTACGCCCACATTCATTTTTGCTGGGATCGTTCTATGATGTTTAATTTGCTTTATTGGGAAATGACTGACATTATCTCCCAAGGTAAACGGGGCACACATCTACGTACTGTATTTTTTTGAATCATCGGACCAGACAACCTTCTTCCACTTCTGTTCAGTTTGGTGCTGATTGCAGGCACTCTCGTGTGCTGATTGCAGGCACTTTTGACTGGTGACAGGGTTCCTATTGGGCATTTTCACCGGTCTGTGGTTACACCACACACAGTAGACCTACACACAGTAGACCTACACACAGTAGACCTGCACAGGAGACCCACACACAGTAGACCTACACAAAGTAGACATATACAGGAGAACTACACACAGTAGACCCACACAATAGACCTACACACTAGACCTACACACAGTAGATCTACACAGTAGACCCACACAATAGACCTACACAGTAGACCTACACACAGTAGATCTACACAGTAGACCTACACACAGTAGACCTACACAGTAGACCCACACAGTAGACCTCCACACAGTAGACCTACACACAGTATACCTACACAGTATACCTACACAGTAGACCTACACAGTAGACCGACACACAGTAGACCTACAAAGTAGACCTACACAGTAGACCTACACACAGTAGACCTACACACAGTAGACCTACACAGTAGACCCACACAGTAGACCTACACACAGTAGACCTACACACAGTAGACCCACACAGTAGACCTACACACAGTAGACCTACACAGTAGACCTACACAGTAGACCTACACACAGTAGACCCACACAGTAGACCTACACAGTAGACCTACACAGTAGACCTACACAGTAGACCCAGATGGTAGACCTACATTCAGATCAAACCAGAAAGTATAGCCTTTGTTGCCTTAGTGCATTAATGAGCCTTAGAAGTCATGACAACTTGTCAAAGCTTCTTGTGTCTTTACTCCAATCAATTTCTCATGCATCCAACATGTTGTCTATGAAAACTGATTGTTTTCTTAACAGCTAACTAACCCAAACCTTGACATGTGTCCTTGTTATTAGATGATCAACGTTATTCGCTTCACTTATAGGTCATAATGTTTTGGCTCATCAGTGTATACATATATAGCATACTCTGAGTATATATGTTTATTCTGTATATGTGTGCGTGGGTTATAAACTCCTACACACGTACCTGTGAAGAATAAAATAACTTGACCGTACACATGAATGACATCGGGCATCGCAGTGTCCAGGACAGGAACCAATGTGCCGCTACGATTGAACAAAGAAAATATTTAGCTTCACTCGAACGCTGGAGATATGTTAGATCCTGGGTCAGGCAGTATTGTCTGCTTATGGTCACGTGCACTGACTGGTGTTATTGGAATACTTAGGTTGAGTTTGTGTCATGTAGGCCGGGTCTGCAATGCTAACACGGAGAGCTGTGAAAGTAAACAACACCTCACACTTCTGTGTATATCGGGTCCACATCAACAGAAGAAAAACACTTTGCAACAACAAACAAAAATGTATAATTTTCATTTTGTCTCTTCCTGTTTGAGTATATTTTCTTCTGTGTTTTTGCTGAATGGACAGTCCCCTGTTGATGGTGTGGCCAGTAAACCTCTAGGCTCTAGAACATTCCTTAAAAATTCCCACTCGACCTCTAGAACTTCACAATGTCTTTCCCAGTTAAATGACTAATACATTATTGCCCAACATTGATTTGGGATTTAAAACGGAAAATCCTAATGCACAAAATAATTATCTTTTCAAAGTAATGTATATTTTAGCATCCTCCAGGGGTTCTCTGTGTCTTGTAAGTTTTCTGCAATGAAATTATACATTCTTCCTCCACAATCCACAAAAAGAAAATTCTAAGAATGTTTTTCGTATTTTAGGCTTTTCCCTCTAATCAAAAATGTAATCATAAACAAAAATGTATATCATTATCAATAATTCCATTAACAAACACTATCATGTTCTTATTCATAATGATATTTCTGGGCAGCCAATACCCAAAGGTGTATTTATGAGTTGTTGGCTAGACTGCAAAGACCAGATTGGATACATTAGCTATTAGCAGATATTTGTTTCGATAGAGTTGGAAAGATCCTGAGACCACCCATGCAGACAAAAACATCATGCACACAGGCCTTTGGATTAAAGTATCTGCTAAATAAAAGCTACACAATATGTATCATTGCTTATGGTTTTTAGAGAATTAACGAAATAGACGGTGTGTCAATGGAGAGTGTGTGGGACTGTTATTCCCCTGTCTGTTCTAGCTGTGCTCTCCAGCAGTAAAACTACAATGTTGTAACAACAATGGAAAGGCAGATCCCAGCGTGTCTTCCTCTGGTGACATCCCAAAACAATGTGGACCATGTAGTCGAAAGGTGAGCAAACACACACATGCACACACACACATGCACACACACACGCGGACACACACGCGCACATGCACGTGCACACCTGCACACGCGCACGCACACGCACACACACACACGCACACGCACACACACACACACACACGCACACACACACACACGCACACACACACACACACACATACACCGATCTGTTAGGACTCTTGTTTCGGCCAAAGCAGTACATGCCCCCATAAAAACTGTGTCAGCCTCTCTGGATGGTGGACTCTTGATTGGGCCAAAGCAGTAAGAGTAACTACAGCAACAACAGTAGCCATGCAGTAGCCATGTTGCCAATTCTCAGATTGGTGTGCTGTACCATTGCATTTTGAAATGTTTAGCTTTGTTTCCACCATCCAGAGAGGCTGACACAGTTTTTATGGGGGCATGTAAACCCCAGCATTACAGCAGATCTGCAATGTTGCCTTTAACGAAATTGTGAAAAGGGAAAAAAAAGAAACATTATAGCAATATTATAGCAATATTATACCAATGTTATACCAACGTTATACCAATGTTATACCAATATTATACCAATGTTATACCAATATTATACCAATGTTATACCAATGTTATACCAATGTTATACCAATGTTTCAGGGGAGGGTTTAGCGAAAGTCGGAAATATTGCCCAGATTGTTGACAGCTGGCTGTCTGGATATGTAGCATCCAATGACCACACAGACAATCTCCTTGTCTACTGGTGGCTGTGGAGGATCCATTAAGTGCCTCATTCACTCCCTCCAGCACTGACTGACAGGTCCCTTCAACCAGTGTCATCTAGCTCTCTAAAGAGCCTTACATCTTCCCCATCACCCCACAAAATCCAAAAGCCCAATCACCCCATCTGGTTGCTCAACCAAGGTAACAAGGGTGTCCTTAAGAAATCAGCAGTGGGGCACGGGAGGGGACGGGGGGACGGGCGGTGCGGGAAAGAGGAATGAAGTTAAAGACGGAATAAGATTCTCCGGGGTCCATAGGCCCCAATTATTCAGAGCTTATCTATTCAGGTCCCCTGATCTGAAAATGAATAAAGTGCGGGCCACATTACTGCTGGCCGGGTGCTCATCCATAGAGGCTGGACGTGGATCAGGGGGCCGTGGGTTACCGTGTCAACCCAGAGGTGACGCCCCGGGTGACGGAGGTGACGTTATGTCGTGACAGGGCTGGTACATCCCCTACAAAGACCTGACTGGATAAATGGAGGGTGCAATCACATTAGGGGGTTCGTCTCCCGTTTCCCCCTACGTGTTTCAAGGCAAACTCTATAATCCGGGAAGAGTGCTCCTCGGCTGTTGACTTTAGAGTCGGCCTTAGAACCCGTGGGCTCTCTAAAGGAGAAGGCAAATGTCAACCGGGTTTAAGCTGAAGCTGCCGCTGGTGCCATCAGGAATGACGGGTCAGGTCAGGGGAAAGGCACCTGAACAACAGATGGTTGGACACACGCACATTCATCCAAATGACATTTCAAGCGTTGACTAGTCTACAGTATATCATTCATTCACCACAAAGCTGAATTTGATCTCTCAGAAGAATATAATTGATATCTTTCTCGATACATGAATGTTGGTGTGGCAAATCCAAATTGTGGATTTACTTTGACCTTCTCTAGATTACAGCATGATGCCTGATCGGACTTGCCATGGCTTTCCTGGAAGCCCAGACTTAATCTATACTTCAAATGTAATTCTGCTCCAGTCATCCTATGCTCAGCCAGCACACACACACACACACACACACACACACACACACACACACACACACACACACACTGATGGACCATGTAGATCAGCCTCCCACGGGTCCACGGCTTGCCTCATTGTGCACCAGGTCAGGCACTAGAGACCAGGGGCCCTGGTGGGCCACCGTACACAGTCTATTCCCAGAGGGAACCCTCAGATCTCTCAACAAGTGTTACCGCGGCCCTGTTTCTTTCTCTTCCCTCGCCAATTTGGTCAGGAGATTCTCATGCCACCACAGTGCCTAAACAAGCGGGTATGTCTAATTCAATTAAGTCCACAAACTCTGCCAAATGGGCCCTGTGCCCCTGTGACAGGCTTAATGAGGAGCTAGACTGGGGTCGCGCAGGGGAGCAGTGGGAACTGGGCAAGGGAGGAGGTGCTACCCTAATTTAACTCTTTTTACTCTAGTCTTCGCCCACCTCTTTGTATTCACGCGCAATGGTTATTACTTCTCGAAAAGACATATTTCACATTCCAAGTCTACTGTGCAAATGGGTCTGAAGAGGGACACTGAGAGGAGGTATTAGATGTTAAGGGTCCTCTAGATTCCGCACTGATTCTTGGGCAGATCTCCAAATCTTGCCAATAGACTAATTACTAGTGTGAGGCAAACCATAATGCCAGACTAAACATATTAGATTAGTTACAGACTCTGCAAAATATGATAGAGTATGAATGCTCTGAAATTGTTTGAATGTAGGCTATTGATAATGCGAAACAATTAGTCGGTTTTATCATTCTATCCTCTTGTAAATTAAGGATTTAAGGATATAGAGCACAAACTGTAAATTCAAATGATTCATAACTTTCCTCTACCAGTTTTTTGTCTCAGTTTTCACTAGAACGTTCTCCACCTTACGTAATGTATCCTTTTAAATTAAACACGTTCTTCACTAAATTTCGAATGAATAACAAACAAATGAGTGCAATGCGTTAGTCATTTTTTGTGGAAATACATAGCTTTTTAATGAAAGATAATGAAATGCTAAAAATAAAGCGTTGGCTCTATGCATTCATTTGGCGTTTAAAGTGACAGACGGGTTGCTAAAGAGCGCAACAGTCATGACTGACATTGAGTTCGACATTGTATTAAGTGTTTTCACCGCTTCTGACTTCAGTTGGCCAAACATCTTAGACGTGAGATGCCTTTAGTTTCACTGAAACCCTCCCAAAGGACTCCCGCTGCTCCGCTGGAACCCGCGTCCCTGACTCTCACACAAAAAACTCTCAAACGTTTGACTTTCTCATAGAAACAGCTTGCTAAATGGCATTTCTGTAATGGACTCCTGCTAGGGTTCATACACATTGTATATCCTTGTTGCACAAAGTTGTGTCAACACCATTATCATGAGAATGCCCCGGAAGAAAAGACCAAAACATTTTTTTCTTCTTCCCTCACATAAAAATTCAGAAAACCATAGAATTCTTTGTTTTACGGGGAAAAAAGATGAAACCAAAGACATTGATGGTCATTTTTTTCCTATCGGAAAAGTACGGATGAATGTCTTATTTACATGCCAAAGGGAAGGGCTGTGGGTTTTTTTTAAAGGACGGGAGAGCCGGGGCCTTTATGATGCTGGGTGCCGTGAGCCCCGCTGCAGCCTCCCTGCCAGGCAGTGGTTAACAAGGCTCTGGCTAAATTAGAGAATGGCAATGAGTTTTTAATTGGTGACACATTATATTTATCAAGCTGACAGCGGAGACTCGCACCACATCCTTTCTTGTTTTGTCCGTGGGCGCGCATTACTTCCCCCTACGCGCCCCTGCTACCGCTAGCCCCCCGTCTAAGACCGGGTCCCTCATGTGTGAAGAGCCAGGGAAAAACATAATAATCAAGTGTCAAGCTGAATGATAACATTGAATTATTCATTAGGAGGCTCTTAAAGTGTTAGATAAATCATGCCGGCCCCCCTTCTTTCGCCCGTTTTCACAAAAGCCTCTCTTTTGTCACAAGCTCAATCACGGCAAGACAGCGTGCAAATCTTTTCCTGTCCTATTTATCCATCAAGACGGAGGCGCTGCTTAAAGGACGGAAAAGTTATTAACAAGTGTTTAATATTTGTATGGGAGTGTTTGGTTACCCTCTTCTCGTGCCATTTACTAGCAGTCATTCTGGGATTATGATATGGGGATAAGCACGGAGTCACTCAATAAAGTGACCATATGTCACCATGAATATATTTGATTTTTAAATAACATGCCTGTGAAAGTAGAATCAGAAAAGTGTTAAATCGCCATGCATGTGTGAACAGACAAGGAATTTGCTTTGGCAGGAAGGTGCGTACATACAACATATGAAGAACAATATAAATTATACCACTCTGGTAATTATGGCTATCAATAATGTGCCACGGCCATTATTCACTGTGGTTAAACACTGGCTATGGAATGAAACTAGCCCTTAAGAAAATGTCAATATAATTAGGGGTGAAATGGCAGAGATGTTTCCACCCACAATACCCTTGTCAGTAAGATAGTCCAAGATAAAGAACGAGTGAAAGAGGTAACCTGCAGAAAACAATGCTTTTAAAATCTTCAAACCAATCAGAAAAACTTTCGGGGGGTGTTAGTTCAAATTGGGTTCAGTGAGTTTCTGCTTGGTTCATTAAACAGCATGTTAAGCAGTGCTTAGAGACTAGTGACAGATTAAAACATCCAAACAATATGCAGGTGTGTGCTAAATGCTCCTTAAGAGGTGTCATATTTAGCCTGAAAATAGCCACAAACACAACCGACAGTAACATCAGATACGTGGTGAGGCTTCTGGAAACGTAATATAAAACAAAAGTAGTGCAGCTGAAAGCCAGTGGCCTTTTCAACTCATTTCGACAATGCAAAATTGACAACAACCATTTGTCAGATGCCCACAAAAAGCTAACGGAGGTCATCAATCAAGCGAGCTTGTCCCCACAGGTGCTTAATGATTCCCTAGTTACACGTGCAATGTGGGAAAAAAGCACAATAGTTTGGCACCGATGCCTTGGAAAAGGACTTCTTCAATCCTGTTGGAAGTTCGCCGAAAAAACAGGAGTCATTGGTTTCGTTGGATATCACTAAAATACCAAGTGGAGATTAAAAGAGGCGACATTGAGGCGATAACGCATGAATTGTAACATCGGATGAACGCTTCTAGCAGTGCACCCTGTGCATTTCTAAGGACGCAAAAGGGAATAAAAAAAAGAGTTTGTATGTTTAAGTCTCTTTAATATTAACCACTGCTCGTGTTTCAGAAACTTCAGCACTCCACTAAACTCAACAGATTTGAAGAAATCCTTTGTTGACTTCGAAGCTTTACCACAGACGGGGGGTCAAGGGTAAAAGGCTGAGGGTCCGGCTTTGCTTTTGAGATCGTCTGGGAAAGAAAAGAAGCGGGGGCAAAGAAGGCCTAATGAAATATTTAAGATTTGGCCTAAAAAAAGGACCCTGAAAAAGTTTGCAACAAAAGGGTCTCCCGTGGGCCCCCATTGTGCAGTGTCCTGGCGGAAGCAAGTGGCGAGCTGCTACAGATGTGAGGAGGGCCCATATTGAGCGAGCCTGTGTAGGCTCTGCTCACAGCTGTGTCACCGCACTCCTGCCCCAGCCACCAGACCCCTGCCTTTGTGCTCCATTGTGAGGGCCACAGAACGCAGATTTTACACTGAGCTGATTGCACAGCAACCGCTTTGTGTCGCAAACAAGGAGGGAACCGCCCTGCCCCGCTCTCTTTCCTTTACTCTTTTACGCACGCAGACAGACACACACACGCGCGCCCGCACACACACACACACACACACACATACAAACACTCTCTCCATAGCCACTATTGCTCTTTCTCTCCCTCCCACACCAACGCCCCGTCACCCCCTTATTCACTCCCCTTTGCAGAGTTCTTTCCCCTAAGACAAGGTGATGAATTCTCCCTCTGTGGGCTTATTGGAAATGTCGTGGGGGCCAGGAGTGAGTAACCCGAACCCTAAACGCTGTCTCTTCCTCCAATATCTGCCTATTTAGCGCCTAACTGCTTTGATTAATGTGGGGCTATTTTTGTGCAGCATATGTCAGTTTCAGGGTCCAGAAGGGAAGCGCATTTGTTCATGTTTTTGAGTAATGAAGTCACAAGGTCAAATGGTGCTTTTTAGACAACTAATAAGAAAAAATGTGCCACCCCAAAGGAAATGTTGGTAACTCTAGGTTGTTTTAGGAATAAATTGTTATGGTTGTTTTTTCAAGACATAATAAATAACATTAGCTGATAAAATATTTTACACACATGCCAGTAGTTACCTGTGACTATTTCTGATGTCAAAACTTTTTGATTTCTTTCCGTTTTCCATTATAGTAAGCAGAGATAAATGTTGCCACATTATTTTAAGATTATTTTTCCTTTCTAGCAATTCACAAAAAATCTCAAACCAAAGAGAAAACACACTGTCCAATTATTTTATTTATTAATGGGCTTGTTTAAATCACTTGTCTTGGCTGTTCATTCTGACTTTCAATCCTTCCTCAGAAGTGTGCACATACACACAGCCTATTTAACATTTAACAATAGATTTAACAAAAGCGGAAACTCCCTACAGGACAGCCCTTACCAATCCAAGGTTTTTAATAAAAGCCATGGCAGTGTACAAGTGCATACTCTGAGGAACCTTAAAGAGATCAGCCCACCTGTACATGCTCACGGGCCCTCTAAACCCCTCTGTCAGACACTGTGTTGGGGGTTCAAGTCTCTCCCCATTACTTCCATGTCCTGAGCTCTTTGGCTATTGTGGACAGGGGGCCCACAGCATTCCTGTTACACAGCGTGGCTGAGTGACATTACATGTAAACTACATGCATAATAAATGTTATCGGAAATTAAATGGTTTTCCTATCCCAGTCGTTACTACAGACTAGACCGGCTGTTAACTCTGAGATTATACCTCAACAAGACAAATTTATTGCACAGTTGCACTGTACGATAAATTCGATAAACAAATACACAATTATCACTAGGCGAGTCCATACCTTAACAAAGTTCTCAGCTAATCCACTTGCTAAACGGAAGTGAAGCAAATGCATTTCAGCCACTGGAGAACGTCAAGCTAATGATTATACTCTGATGTGTCTGTCTGCTTGTCCTCTCAGAATGAGTAGAGTTGCACAACCCCGACTGTCACAGTCCTCCTCTCCACCGGCCGCTAATATCTCCTAATAGATCTGAGGCAGCGGCAGCCGGGGGAAATGCCCAGTGGCCTGACACAAACCAGACGCCCTAACTAACCTGCGGCTCAACCAGCCTCACTTCTCTGCGGTTTGTCGTCCAGAACCCCCCCCCCGTCCACCACAAAGACCTGTCACGTTTAATGGTCTGTCGGCTGAGCGCGCCACTGTAGCCCCTCACCGAAAGAAAGGCCCGGGAAAGAAAGGCTCATAGACCGCTAATGCAGCTTAATATTCTTTAAAAAGGCTTCGGAGAGACAATTAAGGGAGGGTTTCCCAGGAATGAGCCCCCCCAGCGGTGCACAGCGGCTCGGGCTACTTGATGGGGTCTGAATGCATCTTATTGGTGGGGGTCAGAGATTAGAGGTAGCCGTGTGGGTCGAGGGAAAGAGGGGTGCCGGGCGTAGCTGGGACGTGGAACGTGCGCACGTACAAGCATGCGTACATGCACTAGCATTATTAACATCCTCTAAGCACTTCCACTTGTCTACAAATGTGTGGGGTGTTTAGAAGCAGCTCTGTCTAGTAGTGTGGGGTGTTTGGAAACAGATCTGTCTACTGGTGTGGGGTGTTTAGAAGATTCTCTGTCTAGTAGCGTGGGTTGTTTAGAAGCTTCTCGGTCTAGTAGTGTGGGGTGTTTAGAAACAGCTCTGTCTATTAGTGTGGGGTGTTTAGAAGCTTCTCTGTCTAGTAGCGTGGGGTGTTTAGAAGCTTCTCTGTCTAGTAGTGTGGGGTGTTTTAGAAGCTTCTCTGTCTAGTAGTGTGGGTGTTTTAGAAGCTTCTCTGTCTAGTAGTGTGAACTATTTTAGAAGCTTCTCTGTCTAGTAGTGTGGGGTGTTTTAGAAGCTTCTCCATAATGATTCAAAGTTAGTTAGTTTGCTAGTTTGAGCAACCATTTTTATTAATCTGCCTTTACCACCACTAGTCTTTCCGTCGTGTTGATTTTTTAAGTGCAATATCCAAAACCAATCTAAAACTGGTAACTGATTGACCTGAGTAAAAACATTAATTTCTTAAATTTCTATTAATGTCTTGCATTGATGTAGAAAAAAGCATAATTCCATACTTTACGTCACTCAGAGAGAATCAAAGAGAGAGACTAATGCGCCCAGATTTGTTTAAAAATATTCGAAAGGTAATGTGGCCTGCCGTAAAGTAATACATTCTATGCTGTGTGCTGGCCATGAAATTATGCATCTAATGCTGCAAGCCGGCCGTAAGATTTTTCCTTCTGTCTTTAAAGCTTGACACACTTCTCATGGGGTGGTCAGCACTGTCACTCCTATTGGCCCGAATCCTCCTAAAGTGATCAGTGATATGTCTGCGCTGTCAGCCTCTGTCTGTCGACACATGTCCAGCCAGTCGTCTGTGTGGCGGATGCATGGAGTGCTCTGCAGGCATGTGACCACCATGCACGAGGCACATGTGTGATTGTGAGGTCACAACCTCTAGCAGCCAATCCCATTAGGGTTCAGTGTCACTATGTAGACGATATAATGCATTCTAACTAAGGCACACCTGTAATGTGTCTGTAACACAAGCAGTAAATGTCCTTACTGAGGTACAAGATAGACACTGTTGTTTTTACACCGTGTGATTATACTGGGTTAAATGAGGGGAAATACATGAGAACAGTTTTATTAGGAAATATAAGGGATGAAGCGGGTGGACCTTTTAAGGAATTTAACAGTAAAAGCTGTGTGTGTTCATACAATTTGAAAAGGGAAAAACGATAAAGTAGACTTCACCCAAAGGTAATTTGGTGTCACACATAATATTAAATATAAAATTATTCAAATGATAAACATTCAGTTTTGTCAGGCGTTTGTCCAATAAAGGTGAACATCTTCTGGCTTTGATCCTTTGATTTGCACACGTTAAAACTGTCAGGTTATATATGATGATTACAGATGCTCTAGTTGTGGGAGCGAGCTGATCCAGCCACATTTGACCACGCAGGCTGTCGCAATTAGTGGGTATTGTTCGGGGTCAAGGAGAGAGCACGGTTTTGTTTGCCTCCATCTGATGATTCAGTAGCATGTATGGAAGGACAAAAGGAAGGAAACCAATTAAGTACAGAGACGTTTGGGTGTTTTTCGTTATTCTCGTAATTGGGGATGGGCTGGAAAACATACTTTTGAGTACCAATTTGATTGTTTTGTTGTCAGACCTATATCATTAGGCAGAACGTACCCACCCAGGTACTTATATGCGTTATTATGTCCGGCTATTATGGCAGAGGAACATGAAGAACATCAGGATGGAGATGAGGTTGGTGTGACTCGCATCGTTCAAACACATGACACAAGTGTTTTGCTACGGAAACTTATGCTGAAGAAAAATGCTCGACTTGACACAATGCAATAACTTCTTCAAATGAGGAGAAAAAAGCTAAGATATAGTAGTCGCATAAGTATGTATTGTAGTATTGTGTCGTCAACCCAAATAAGTATTACAATTTGGCTTAACAAATCACATCATAGATAGGATAATGTGATATAAAAGTAAATTCTGTACATCAATCATCTGTATGGTCCCTTAATTAAAGTGTTGACTTTCAGTCAGTAACTACACATGTCACCAAGTGGCCATTGGCCATTTTAAAAACACTAATATTGTCCAGGTGTTGTGACGATTCCCCTGTGATGTAAGTGATGTAAGTCCGTTTGTTTTGGGGCATTTCTGCCTTAAGTCTCTTGTCGTCACCATGTGAAACGCAAGCCCAATTGAATTCAGGTTAGATTGTTGTCTTGGCCAACACAGAACATTTAATTGTTTGCATCAGCATCTGATTGGGTCATTGTCCCACTGCAGGGTGTATTGCGTTCAATGAGTATTCTGGCATTTTCTCGGCTCTGTGCCGACAGGATGTTTCAGTGAACTTTAGAATTCTGTCTAGTCTTCTGCTGCCGTCAATAGCGACATCATCAACAAAAACAAGAGGGTCTCTTCCAGTAGCAGCACAACATGACAAAACATTACTACCCCTCCACTTTATTTCACAGATGAGTTGGTACGCCAGATCCTGTTTTATACACACGCTCCGGTCTTCTGACAATACGAAGCTGCCCGGGGAACCACGTTGAACATGTGCGTGATTTCTGCAACTGCTATATTCAGTGAGGTTCTTTAAAAAGCTCTTGCAAGGAAACATAATGGTGTTTGTTCATCAGGTCATTCAAAGGCAGCTCAGAGCGTCGGTGTGCTTTGATGCCGCGCAACCAGGAAGTGAATAACACACAAAGTCTTTAATGTCCTGTCGAATGCGCACACAATCCAGTCCTTCTGAATCAAATGTTTTGTCTACAGTGGACACAGACGTAATCTCTTTCACTGACTGGCTGTTGTCTTTTCATGCTTCGCCATCCTATGTTAATCCTTCATAGAAATAGGCCACCTATTTACCTATAACACTGTGGATACAATAATCAGAATGTACCATGAATGCCTATAGCTGATTGCATCATAACTTTATATTTAATGTGATATTTCGCCTTTCTATAAGATAGCTTATATTTTTTAAGTAAATCTGCTCAGACTCTGACAGGATCGGTGTAAGTATCTGGCCAATTAATGCAATATCCTGACCAGATAAAATGTCTACACACAGACCCATACACATGCTGAAACAATCAATTACTCACACATACACACACACACACACACACACACACACACACACACACACACACACACACAGACACAAATATACTTAAACACACACACACACACACACACAGGTCCACTGGGGAAACATGGACGCGCAGCTGCTCTGGCGTGGGTGGGGGTTTAGGCAGGAGAACTGGAGGGCATGGGAAGATGTGTGTGTGTGTGTGCAACGTTAATAACTCACAAGTGGCCTGGGCTGGTGGTCATCCCAGTATTAATGTGCCACCACACTCCTGGCATCTGACCCAAGGAGGCATTCCTGGCGTAATGGGCAGCAGCTGGACTGGAGTTTCCGGGAGGACAGCTGAGCCTTAGCAGACAGATAACAGGGGCCACCACGAGAACACCACCCGTCGTTATCCCTCTCCTGGGACTTCTCTTAAAATCCACCCCCTTCACTTGGTGGGGCTGGGCTCTTTCTGAATGGAGAAATAATGTGGGGAATATCAGCCCAGACACGAGGAGTATAAATAGAACGGACATAGACAGACACATGTCTTATATGACCTTTTATTGGCCCGTGGGCTTTTGGTTGTGTAATAAACAGGGAATCAAGTGCCAGTGCTCCAAAAGGATCATCAAGTTTTAGGGCATTGTACATTTCTGGTCAAACATTACCGATGTTGGGAGAAATGTGTTTAGAAATAACTAACCCTAACCGCTTATTTAATCAAACGAAATCGATAAATTGGTCGAACCTCACAAAACTACACGAAAAGGGTTTCTGAATTTGTTTGCCACAACGCAGTGTATAAACTGTAACGTGCGTAGACAATGACTTTATTTGGGGGCTCTGTATTCCAGCACATTGGATATAATAAGTGATGACTGTCAGCTTGAATTTGGCAGTATTTTTATCGATATAAGATAAAGAGTTTACGCAGGTGTGTTTTGTTTCTTCACTTGGTGCAAAGATAACAGTACACCACAAGTTGCAAAACACAATGAAGCCTCAAGAAAGAAATGTACCAACAAGACAAAGACTCAAAAGCCGAAATGTGCCGATATGAGGAAATTGCCCGTGCATTGAAGTTTACCACTTCACCTGCGATACATAAGTCTTAGGCATGTAAGGCTGCGACTGACCAAACACACTGCCAATGCTACCAAGGAAATTCTCAGGGCCAAAATAATAGAAAATTCTTGACAGGTCAAGACAATCACACAATGTGAATCATATGGAATATGCCTTTACCATGCAAAGAACAAACCCAAAGGCAAAACGTTTCTGAAACAAGCAGATAATGGTTGCATTACAGGCCAGATAGAGGAACACCAGACTCTGGTGATGTTTATTGGTCGCTTATTTTTGGCAATCATCGCATTCAAAAGAAATGCGGCCAAAAATCAAACATGACTACTTTATTTGTACATAATGTTTATGTTCCAAATACTTTCGGTACCCTAAATTGGGGGACTAAGTCCCGACAAAACTTTTTTCAATCCCGAGATTACTCAAATCATGTAGCTCGCTATCAAGACAACAACGTAACTGGGGCAAAGCAATGTTAAATCAGTCTTTCGGTTTTTAGATATGCTTTCTACAAGTTTGTGCTTACTACTGCTTACAGATTTAGGTGCAGGTGTGTTGAAACATCACCTCACACATTAACTCAGTGTGTGACTGGGTATCTGCCCCGTTATTTTAGCTCGATCACACATTATAAAATTAAGAATTCTGCTCGTTTAGTTATTCACAATGAAGAGGCTTATTGAACCAACATACCTACGCCAACTCGTAGAGAACCGCTGCCAGCGCGAACACTAAAATAATCTGATTAAAGATAAAGGGTCACCAGTCGTGAACCCGCGCCCATGTGGCCCCTCAGCTCTGGAACATTTCAGTGTCAAAAGAAAATCCGTTCTAAAAAGCTGATTGACTGATCGTTTTAGTCATCGTATTGAATATTAGGTTTTGATTAATAGTGAACTGGATTGTAATAAATCATATAATATTGGTGTTACTAATATCATGTGGCCTAGTGTGGTCCAGTACTCTAAGCTATCACCAGAGCACTTCAACTTACGCACCGCTGGTTGGATTCTGGCCCTCAGCGAGGCTGTATATCCTAACTGTTAGTGTTATTTTGGACAGAACCACTTAAACGTGTGCCTCAGTTCGCGTCTCTCTCTCCGCCCCTAAACCAGGCCGCTACAGTTTGAAAGCTGACCCCGAAATGGCACCAGTGTGGTTAACTTCTATCGCCAGGAATCTATTTTTTCTAAAGCACCTTCTCTGGGTGTGTACACAGGGAGCGGGGGCTGACACACAGACCTCAGTGTTGGCTGAGTACCAGCGGCCGGCCCAGCGTTGGCAGCGGGACCGTGAGAAACAGGGGGGCGACACCCAAATGTCATCACAGCTGCAAAACTGCTGAGCATAAAAGCTTAATTACAGAAATATGTACCCCAAGGCCTCTCCGCAATGAAAACAGAGACGCGTTTGACTCGGCTGCCGCTGCCGGGAGTCGTGCATTGTAACTTGTCCTGCGTTATGTTACGTGGGCTTTACTATAAGCAGAGGATCTCCGGAATTCCACAGCTGCTGCCAGACATCACTAGTGCGTGTGTGTGTGTGTGTGTGTGAGGTTGTGGGGGAATTCATATTGGATCAAGACTCATAATTATTGAGGCATTCAGAGTTTTAAAGTTGTGTTCTGTAACGCTACATACACTGTCAAATATATAATCAAGGCTTTTCATGACACGGGTAGAGATTTTATTTAATGTTATCGTTGATGTTACGTCACTAGCAGTAATTGTTATCAGAAGTCATCCAATCATAAAGGTCAACAATCTGATTTACGATACTACTTATTGTATACATAGAAGTCAAAATGGAACGTGTACAATAAGCATGCCCACTGTTTAAAACATAATAAACTAATTAAATAGAGCTTGTGTACGACAATCTTTATAATGCTTACAACTCCTACTTAGCAGGAAGTCTGTCTGCGTTCTGGTTTAGACTACAGACTATGTAAACACATCAGGTATATCCTAAACTGACATCTAACCAAAACATCAACACTGTGCAAAGTTCATTGGAAATGTGAACACCCTGGTTTAACGTTAGGTAGCCTACTCCAAATGTAGTACGCAGGTATGTAGGTAAGTAGATAGGTAAGTAGGCAGGTATGTAGGTAGGCAAGTAGGTAGGTAAGTAGATAGGTAAGTATAGGCAGGTATGTAGGTAGGCAAGTAGATAGGTAGGTAGGTAGGCAAGCGGGTAGGCAAGTAGATAGGTATGTAGGTAGGTAGGTAGGTCAGTAGGTTAGGGTAAGTTTGCAGGTAAGTAAGTAGGTAGGTAGGCAACTAGACAGGTAGGTAGGTAGATAGGTTGGTAGGTAAGTAGATAGGTAAGTAGTTCAGTAGGTTAGGGTAAGTAGGCAGGTGTGTAAGTAGGCAAGTAGGTAAGTAAGTAGATCAGTAGGTTAGGGTAAGTAAGTAGGTAAGTAAGTAGTTAGGCATGCAGGCAACTAGACAGGTAGGTAAGTAGAGAGGCAGGCTTGTAGGTAAAGTTTGCGTTCTGGGCTGTGTGGGGGGAGGTGTCTTACGGAGAATGATGAGGAGAAGAACGTGGTGTGAGAGGAAGAGAGAAAGAGCCTGTGCTTGTGCCTTTCAAGGTGTGTTATTTGTTCAAGGCTGTCCAAACATTTACAGATCACTGGCAGCCCAGGAATGCAGAGGCAGGGCTATAGCCACAAGCAGTAACCGTGGGAAACCACTGCTCTCCTCAACCTCTGTAGACTCCTTCCCCCTCGGGCAGAGTGTCAACACAGACAGTGCCAGAGATGTGTGGAGATGATAGTGACAGGTCCCGTCAGTGGCGCGCACACACACACACACACACACACGCGCGTGCACACACCCGCACACACACGCGCACACACACGCGTACACACGCGTACACACGCAATACCCAGCGGCACACAGCCAGGCTTACCGCCCCGCTTGCAGCAGACTGAAACATTAACAGACAGAAGCCAGAGGTGCACAGACACCCACACAGACACCAGATGTACACAGACACCCACACAGACACCAGAGGTACACAGACACCCACAAAGACACCAGAGGTACACAGACACCCACACAGACACCAGAGGTGCACAGACACCCACACAGACACCAGAGGTGCACAGACACCCACACAGACACCAGAGGTACACAGACACCCACACAGACACCAGAGGTGCACAGACACCCACACAGACACCAGAGGTACACAGACACCCACAAAGACACATACACCCACACAAACACCAGAGGTACACAGACACCCACACAGACATATAAAACACTGTGTCCATTTAAAACGCTATCTTTCTCAACACGACATTTCAGATTTCAGTTTCAGAAAGTGTTTTTATTTTCCAAAAATAAACACATGAATACAAAACATTTCTAATCATTAACTTTTTATTTATTTTAGCAGGCAAGCGTATCAACCATTAGCGGGGTGTGGCACCTAGGAGGGGTGTGGCAACAAGGAGGGGTCCTCCCCCAGATTTGGATCAGTGGGCAATCCTCCTGACGAAGCTCAGAATCTACACCAAGTTAAAGACTGTAGCAGCAATGACCGTTAAGACTGAGTCTGAATACATCACAACACTTGTTCTCCATCAGATAAAGCCCGGCCCCCAGCTGTTTGTTTACACATTCTAGGTACCATAATGAGACCTGTACCTGGACCATAGTGCACATACACTCAGGAGTTTACATATACCTTGGCCATATCCATTTACACTCAGTTCTTCACACTTTATGTCATTTAATACAAGTGAATTTTCCCTGTCTGAAGTCAGTTAGGGTCGCTACTTTAATTTCAGAATGTTGAACTATCAGAATAGTAGTAGTAATTAATTTCAGCTTTTATTTATGATATCACATTTCCAGGGATTTATAGTCATATCATACATTTTTGCTGGTATTTAGTCCAAGGAATTTGCCTGCAGCACCAGACTGTCAATAGACTGCCCCACCCACCCTGTATGCAATCAGGACAGATACAAAACTCAAATGGACATCTGAACTCTAAATTGACATTGCTCTTTTGCACTATTCATATACTAATAACCAATATTATATTAACATATTACATGTTTTAGCTACGCATGGTTTCTCTTGTTTGTATTGTTCGTATCTGTTCTTTAATGTGTATTTTATGAGTATTAAATGTTGCAACTGGGGGACAGAACGAATTCCTTGACTTGACAATAACCCTGATTCTGAGATCTGATTCAGATTATTCTTTTTAAATGGTACTTCCAGTTTGAACAGCCATACCAGGAAGCCTGGACAGTCCATTATAGTTTTAATAAGCTGAGCCTTTATTTATTGGGGGTTGATCTACTTGCGTTCTCGTTTATAATCTATCATTGTGATGCACTTTCAAATAGGCATCTGCATTTGGATACAACATGTATGTTGTACATGTGACAAATCAGAGGTGATGCGCCGCTGTTATTATTGACTAGGATGTCCCGTGCTCATTGTGCGATTTGAGTGCTGTGGCCTCGGAGCTCTGGGTGTGGAACATACACTGTGGGTGACATAGAACGATGACAGATGGAACAGACACTCTCATACAGCGTTCAGAGTGGGAGCGTCCACAATTGTCTATTGTATGTGTGTGTCTGGCCATGACCAAACTCACTGAGTGTCACAAAGAAAAAAACATTTCTCACCAACACACTTGTAAAACATCTGTGTGTGTGTGTGTTTCAGGGCAGGTTCATACTAGGCCAACAACAACCAGACTTAGGCTTAGGTTCCAACCACACTACAACCGATTATCGGTAATCATCATAAAGACAAACCCATGGTAGAACCCCAAACCCATGGTAAAACCCCAAACCCATGGTAGAACCCCAAACCCATGGTAAAACCCCAAACCCATGGTAGAACCCCAAACCCATGGTAGAACCCCAAACCCATGGTAGAACCCCAAACCCATGGTAGAACCCCAAACCCATGGTAGAACCCCAAACCCATGGTAAAACCCCAAACCCATGGTAGAACCCCAAACCCATGGTAGAACCCCAAACCCATGGTAAAACCCCAAACCCATGGTAGAACCCCAAACCCATGGTAAAACCCCAAACCCTTGGTAGAACCCCAAACCCATGGTAAAACACAATTCATATTAAACCAATCTGTTATGATAGCACGGCACAATGGAATTGATTGATTTTTAATTGTTAAATAACATCTGAGACATGCCCAAAATAAGGTTCCTCAATGAGGTTATTGGTAAGAATGTCCCCTGATAATATCTAATGAAACTAAAGGTGTTGCTCAGGAATATGGCACCGAATTGCAACTTACATAACATGATAATAACAATGAGAGTTTTTCATCTTTTAAGATTGTAGTCAAGAAATCCACACCACTTCCTCAATCCCATTTTGTAGTTACTTTTTATAAAGTCACAGGCCAGATTTGAAGGCTGGGTTCATTTAATTATTACCTGACCTTGTATTCAGGGCACATAATATTACTTTTTTACAATATTTACAATAATCACAACTTGTTAACCAATATCACTGATCCACTCCAAAATAATCTATGGACCCACAATAAACTCAGTGGGTTTTGTTCAAAACACCCCAATGATTCCCAGAAGGCACTTCAACGTTGCCTCCACCTATTCAAGAATGTTCAAGAATGTAAAATCTAAAAGATAGAAGCTAAATAGATAAACATAGAACCCTTGTGACATAGCCTTGTGTGATAGGGATCTTGCTGCCTGCTGCAAAACAACATAGTTCACAACAAGCATTTTTTAAATGAAATTAGAAAATGTTATTATTCAAATAGAAATATTTTTACTGGTAAATGTGTGTTCATGTTTTTCCAACAGTTATGACATTGTCTAATTAGCGTAAACAAAACAGTAAAAGTGCATATATTTAACTGGGCAGATGGTAAAAAGCATGTAATTTCTTGGCAAAAAAGACAACATTTATTTCTACTGGTTCATGTTTGTCACGACTGTGTTGGTAGTGTTTAAAGGTGGACGCATTTGCAGAGCTTCTCTGTCTCATATTAATGAAATGAAACTGCGACAACAAAACAAGAAACGGTAGCAACACTGATATTAAACAGTGACTCACAAACAGGGGAGATAGAGGAGCAACATTCGTGAGTAAAGGTCATGAGACAAGACAATGAATAAGTTCCGAGGTGCCTTTATGAAAAAAAGAAACCGGGAAACACGGGGTAAAGACATGAGTACCTCAACATAACGTGAAAATGTTATTGTTTGTTGGCATACGTGTCCAGAATGTGATGCTTATGTCTGACATATGTAGTAGCTACATATGGGTAGATTGGAGGCTGGTACCAAACAAAATATACAAAAATTATAAATTTTTGCAATGGCTTGCAATTTGTACAACCAGACACAAACATGATTAAAGACGATGTTACGAAAACAACTTTTAGAAACGTGTCTATTTAAGTCCTTTAAATACAATACACCAGTGAATTCTCTGACCGTTCGTCATAACGTTCATTATGATCGCTGGAATGTGTTGAAAAGATTAGTACACTGCAAAATTCAAATTTGCATGTTCTACATAGAGTGGAGGTGAGTATTTATTACCACACAAACGTGTCATTGCTAACATTTCTAATAGTACATGAAGTAGCTTAACTACCTAATAGTACATGAAGTAGTTAAGCTATGTTGGAATTCCTCTTTACGGTCCTCTTTCGGTTTTCTGTGTCCTAGAGCCTACTCTGATATAAGCTAATACAATGTTGACTTTTTCAGTTTTCTGTTTGTTGTTGATATATATTCTGTGTGATGACAACTCAAATAGGTTGTCTGTTTGGCATTTGTGCTGAATGTCGACCTAATTCACACAGCCTTTGTGATTTAATTGTTGACTTTGAATGTCACTCTGGCTACTGGCAAGCAAATACCTGCATACTGTGGCGGTTGCATCTGGGCTGGTGTCAGCAAAGCACTTAAGTGCATGTGGGTTTTCCATATATCATCAAACCACAATGGCACAATGACATGCAGAAGTGTTTAAATATAAAGGTCCTTTTATTACAGAAACCGGTAACATGAACATTTTTGAACAGAATAGCATGCTGACATCTGTCCCTCCCTCCCCCACCAGGGTGAATTTAGCCAATCACCATCCACCACTGGTAGAGACAGCAAATGAAAGACACAGACAAACACAGTGAAACCTGCTCAACACACACACACACACAGACACATAACATCATCTATGTCATGCAACCTCGGGCACCTGTCTGCCCCACCCAGATCCACGGGGTGGGTCGTGTTACACAGATGAGGTAACCTTTGACCAATCGGCCGGTGTGAGAACGGCAAGCGAGCGTGGTGGGAACTCTCCTCCCCTCTCACTTTCCTTATTTACTCTCTTTCTTTCTCTCTCTTACTCTCTCACCTGGGAACCAGTGCTCCTACTGGGAGGAGCAACCCACAGCCTGCCCAGTTACTGAAAGAACACAAAACCAACTAGATTGTAACTTTATAGCTAACAAGACTTTAACCACCTAACATTTAATGTGTGGTAGTGGAAGTGTTCTCACTAAAATTGTTCAAGGGAAGGGATCTTTTATACTTTTTGTCTAACTTGCACAAGTGGTCAAATAACTATTCAAACAACTAAATTATAATTATAGATGATAATTATAAATTATAGATAATACTTTGAATATGATAGAATAATAGAATTGACTTACGTTTTGACACAGGTACAATGGAAAAATTGGAAACTTTGAGTTTGCAGGCCAGATGAGTAGAGTGAGATCAGCTTGATATGTTTTCATTTAAACCAGGGAACTGTCGCCATTGAAGTCACCCTCAGATCCCTGCCCTATAGTGTTCATATCAATAATAAACACACTATACAGGCCTAGCGACAAAATGTAGCTTATAAAACATGCGCAGAGCAGTGCATTTTTGTGCAAAACGGTTACTAGCTTGAAGCAATTTTCACAATTCAAAATGTTGAAAAAATTGTTATGAAAAACACCTATGTCCCTTTTAAAGACAACTACTACCTTGTAACTCTACCTTGAATTTCAAATCTTGTACCATTCATGCCAGTAACTCACCGCTCTTTTTGGCATCATTCTGTCTTTTCTACGCTGGTATGTGGTTTCACAGCATCTGTGACCTGCGAATATGTCTGCTACAACAATACCCAATTCATAGATCTAGTTACTTACAAACAACACTTTGGCGCCATCCTAAGGACCATCAAGTAATGTGTAACACAATCTTAAAATACAAAAACTTAAAACCTTAAATTTGTAAATATTGTAAATAATGTTGACATTCTTTGATGAAGTCTAAGTGGTTTGGTTTAAATAAACACAAGATTTTGTGCTTTAATAATCAATATTTTGGCAATGGTCAAGTTTGACATGAAATCTAGCTTTATTTCTCCGACATTAGCTAGCTAACATACCAGCTATCTATCTTACTAACTTTAGCGAAGCCAGACACTTTTTCATAGAAAATTCGTATAAAGAGATGCTACTAACCTGCGAAACAGTGCAACATACACAAATGGAAGCATTTCACCAAAGTGACTGTTGCAAAGTTAATAACTAGCTACCATCATTAAAAGTTAATTCGAACCAATATACCAAATGTTTCTATGTTTATAAGTCAAAGTCGCTGTCACTGATAACGGTCACTCATAAAGAACAGGGTCAATCTAGCGTGACTGAAAAAGTAGCACTGAAGTGAATCGTTCGAACTTTGTGAATGACTATCAAACCAGAAGCATTTTCTGTTAGCATGCCATGTACTGGTACATTCTGCAGTTTTCATACCAGAATAAGATGCAGCCAGTAATAAGGCAGCAATGGACAGAACATGGGGTTGCATGCCAAAGTTATTGAGTCATCTTGGTGAGCAAAGTAGCTATACTGCACTGCATCTTAACAACTACTACTGTTAATAATCCAGGATAATTATGTGGTTTTGTGGACCCAAAATAACTCTACTGCAGCCTTTGTTGATGTAGATTGGGGTGTGTTCCACTTTGCTGCTTCCTGAAGTTGACAATAGTTTCCTTTGTTTCACCGATGTTCAACTAGAGGTTGTTGTCCTGGCACCACAATGCCACCTTGTTCCTCTCCTCCCTGTAGCCTGATTGTGTGGTGTCATCAGCTATTGTACTGATGGATTAGGTGCTGTGCAGAACCATGTAGTTGTGGGTAAGCAGGTAGTAGAGCAATGGGATGAGGACACAGCCCTGATGCCAAGTGCTCACTACCTGTATGTTGTGCAGTGTCATTAACTAGCACAACAGACAGCTTTGATTCCTAAACCAGTTATATTTTGGCTAAATTTTCACATTAAAAAACTGAAATTAGTGATGCCAACTGCAGGACTTTCAAAATATCAAAGCTTGTTACCAGTTTAAGACAATTTGGTGCAGCTGAATGTTACAAAAAGTGTATTTTTTGTTCAGGCATCCCCAACCTCTATTACCAAGCCAATCTGAAACTTGGACACACCTTTGTCAGTTTGATGTGAACAAGCTCACAAATTACTGTGTTTGGTTTACATAAGTAACTGTCGCCATTAATGGTCAGTCAAATTGTTAATGGTGAATGTTATTTCAATAAAATTGTTGTTCACAAAGTTTTTTCCCCCAACGCTGGCCTCCACTAAAGTCCAGTGGATATAAGGTACATTTATTTTTTTCAAAAGCAGCTGTCTTTGTTAAAGAGAGTTTGTCTGTTTGTCCGATCTCCCTGACAACCACAGACAACTTACAACATTCATGATTCACTTGCTGATGAAACTGGGTTGTGGCTTTGGAAAAGTTGTTGGAAAATTGTTGCATGTCGCCTTCGCATTTTTGTTGTAGATTTCTCTTTTTCTGTTATGAAACTATCAAGTGACTGAGTCTTTTTTATACCAATTGTTATCCTCTATTTCGTTATATATCCAATTTGTTGTTTAAGATCAGCAACTTCTAGCAGGACAATTTAAATCAAAACAGGTTTGGACACTGGGCTGTGGCTTTCTGTATAAATGACAAGGGCTTAATGGCATTAGCAGGGAGCCCTATACACTAACATTGTGGTGCCATAGTCCAAACAAGTGCCTGGGTTAGTACCTTCACTGCTTCCTGGGTGGAGTAAGGTCATACCCTACAAATGGTTTAAGGCATAAACATGCAGGAACAAGTCACAGCCATAATGATCACTGAGAACAAGGGTGTTGTCCACCGTCGACTTGTCATCTGGGAGGGAGAAATCTTGTGGTGGGTTCATCTCCATCCGGGATACTTTTGCACAAATTTGCACGGCCTTGTGGAAGATTCCTTCAGTTGTGAGCGTAAATGCTTATAGTGAATTCAGCGGCTCGATAGCCATTTGCTCAATTGGCAAAAAAGCCTAATATTTGGAAGATGGAAAATGTGTGAAGGAATTTACAACTGTGACTGTAATGTGATGACAAGCAATCTAACCGAAGTTAACTTCCATGTTCTTTTTAATACGGCTACTTTTCTAAAACATCTGCTTTTAAAATGATAGTATATTTAGGTACAACAGTCTGTGTAACAGTATATATATACATCACAGTAAAAATAATTCTTAACATTTGTCTATAAATGCATTCAAAACTGGTCAACAAACAGATTGTCAATCATTTCGAATCCCATCGTATCCCTTCGTTAGATACTGTGCTCTCAAATATCCAGGAGAGTTTTAATGCCATTCAGCATTCCTTCCGAAACCTAAACTCTGGTAAAACAAAGTGCATACTTTTCAACCGATCACTGTCCACATCTGCCCATCTAACTGAATTTTAAGATTAAGTCCAGAATCAGTTTCCTTTTCTGCAACAGGAACTCCTTCACTCATGATGCCAACCTTGCCTTGGTGAAAATTACTATTATTCCAGTGTTCGACTTTCTCTCTCCTGAAAAAATTGGATGTGGTTTACCATGGTGTTATAGGTTTTGTTACCGATGCCCAATACGCATTAGTCGATTGGCTGTCGTTAAACACTCAGCGTTTAACAAATTGGTACCAACACATTTACAAGTCTCTGCTAGGCAAAGTCCCGCTGTACCTAAGCTCTCTAGTTACCATAGCTCTACCCACATGCAGTCTACACTCAAGTAGGTACATTGCCTTAGTCACACCAAAGCCTGCACATCATTCGGCCGCCAATCCATCCAGTTCGCAGCCGCCAATGACTGGAACGAATTACAAAAAAACTAAAACTTGAAACTTATCTCACCAGTTGCCTTTAAAATACGCCTGTCTGAACACCTGTCTGATCTCTGTACCTGTTAACTGTCTTTAACCTCTTCTCACTTATGCCATGCCCATTTTGCACAGTGGACCTCTCTCACCTGCACTGCACATTCTTGAATCACTCCATTTGCTCAGGCATGCTCAAATACTCTTTCCTCCATAACCTCGGTCATATAATCTGTGCACTCAAATGACCTACCTGCTAGACACACTCTAATCTTTGTACATCCTGTATATAGATACAGATACATATAGATTTTTTATATATTTGCTATTGCCTTATAAACGCTGCTCAACTGAACTACATAGACCTCATCCTGTGTTGCCTTGTTATGTCCCAATGCTATTTGCACTCTTGTGTTCTGTGTATTTATTGTGTAAATGTATTTTGTCCTGCAAATGTTTTTTGCATTATTTTGGCCAGGTCGCCGTTGCAAATGAGAATTTGTACCTAAATATACTATCATTTTAAAAGCAGATGTTTTAGATAAGTAGCCGTATTAAAAAGAACATGGAAGTTAACTTCGGTTAGATTGCTTGTCATCACATTACAGTCACAGTTGTAAATTCCTTCACACATTTTCCATCTTCCAAATATTAGGCTTTTTTGCCAATTGAGCCGCTGAATTCACTATAAGCATTTACGCTCACAACTGAAGGAATCTTCCACAAGGCCGTGCAAATTTGTGCCAAAGTATCCGGGATGGAGATGAATCCACCACAAGATTTCTCCCTCCCAGATGACAAGTCGACGGTGGACAACACCCTTGTTCTCAGTGATCATTATGGCTGTGACTTGTTCTCAATCGCCATACCTGGTTAAATAAAGGTTAAATTAATAATTAAAATAAATAAAGGGATAAAGCACTGGTATGGCAATTGCATAGCGGATATTACTGTAATGTTTACTGCATCAATAGGGCACATTTCACATAGTACAGTATATTATGTACATTATACATTATTAATAACGACTTCAAGTTCAGCATGACAGGAGGTTTATTTCCCCCATTCAATTTAAAAACAATGAAACTCAAAATACTCATACTGTATACTGTACACTGATAAATACAGATACATTAGACTTTTTTTCGCCTGTGAATCTAATGCTCCCCCACTCAGAAAATTATATTACAAGAGTTGCTTTTATTTGCAGACCCAGCCCCCAGACCCCCCCCCCCATGTCTCTATCATGGTTACTGCCATAGCTAGCTAAGATAACATTCGCTAGCTAACTAAGTAGATACCATAGCAACCTGTTGTGGTATTGGTAAACAAGCTAAAAATTAACTTGTAAACTAGCTAAAAACACACTTCATTAAAAAACTATGGATACAATATTTCGTTTCAGAATCAATCTGTTACTGGTTGGATCGTATAACGCCCCAAAAAAATTATAAAAATATGATACGCTACCTGTAATGTAAATGCATTCAGCGACATGCCGCAAAGAGAGGCAAAGCAAAGGGCATCCAAACAAATGTATTATTAATAGCTCCGTTGTATAAAATAGGGGAATAATAGTTGGATTATATTGGCAGATACTCCAGATTGCAGTATGGTTATCAGACATAAAAAGTGGTATTGAGCCTTCCCTACTAAGAACACTATCTGTAGGCATGGCCAACATTGGTAGTTAACACAGCTTCTGTCACATTTTCCAAAGTTTGTTTTTAACAATGTTTTAATGTTGAAGGGGACAGCGAGTCAGTCACTGCTTCTATCCGAATGGGTCCTCTTTGTGTTGCACAAGCGGTAATTAGCTTCTCTTCCAGTTAAAATAAAGTGGCAGGCTCAGGGTCAGATTTAGATAGCCCATGCTCATTATATTAAAAAATCTAAATAAAATGGTAAGAATGTTTTTTTTTGCGAGATTCGATTATTACTGACTAAAACTTGTAGAGTTATTCCAGCTACTTTTGGTCGTTAAGGTTGTTTTACCATGTTAATGGCAGGGATCACACTCAGAATTATCATAGGATAACCACTAAATAAAAAATACATGATTTAATTGATGCATGCATCAGTGCTCAATTCAATATTTAAAAACAAGCTAATGCTTCAGCAGGATTTACAGGGTAAATAATAAGAAAAATAAAGTGGCCGACAAGTTCCTTAGTCTCCAGGAAAACAGAAAACTCCTGTCCTGTTCAGCAACATTCAAAGGTGTCTGAGATCGAGACAAGAGCCATAACCTAGTAACCCTTCTCATCACTGGTCACAAAGCCCAGAGAAGGAACACACACACACACACACACGAGCCCACATACACATGCACTGATATTTACATTTCCTATTGGTTCAATGGTTAAGACATTGGCTTTGAGTGTGTAAAGTCTGCAGTCCCACTGATTAAACCCAAGCACAGCTGTGCACACACACTCAAACTGGATGTTATCGCCTGAGTTTCTAATCTACTTTAGGTAGTAGGCCTATCCTTTAAAGAAAACTATATTTTAAATTGCAAAAGAATTGGATGCGAAAATGCTGTTTGAATTGATTGGGCTTAGTAAACATTTGTAACAATTTATGGCACCGTTTCGAATGGGGTATAAGAGAAGAAAAGTATCCAGACCTCATCTGCAATACTAGAAGTGTGAAGCTTTGCTGCAGAGTGTGGTTTGGAAAACACGCATTGTTTTTAGTGTGAAGACCTGCTAAGTAACCCATTAGCACCAACGTACCTAATGTTCTGGCACAATGCAAATGAGTCTGGCACACAAACAATACAAGTTTCACAAAGTAACCTAAACTAAATAATGTGAGCCGTGGCTCCAAATATGGCATTATTTCTAAATCTAGATGGAACCTGCCACATCATAGAAGAAAATATAAAAACAGCCTACCACACTAAACTCATATTTCTTTCTGTTTGCTTGCTAGCTATTGTAGTTATAATTGATTGAAATCAAGCAAGTACTTTTACTTAATCAATCAAGTACTGCCTGTTTTTGACACACCTCAACTGTACAACAACAATGATCAAAATAAGTTAATTAGCAGTTGATATGTAGACTTACATTAGCCTGACCAAGTAACCTACTAAGGATCTAGTAACAAAGTGGTTATTTGTGCTTAGCTGCACATCCAAGGTTTGATGTTGTGGTGGAAGATAGTTGGAAAACCTACTGTTAGGTCCACCTGCCAGAACCAATGTCATTACATTTGTTTGTTGTTTTTACTCCTGTTTCCAAAAGACGCTTAAAACAGATAAATTATACTATTATTTTAGAGTGCAAAAATGCTGATGTTTTGAGTTTCAACTGAGGAGCACAAAATATATACGAATATATAATATGATATTCTCCTATACTCAAATGAACATACTCCTACATGCTCACGCCTCTCCTCAGCCTCTATAGAAGGCTCCTACATGCTCACTCCTCTCCCCAGCCTCTATAGAAGGCTCCTACATGCTCACCCTTCTCTCCAGCCTCTATAGAAGGCTCCTACATGCTCACCCTTCTCTCCAGCCTCTATAGAAGGCTCCTACATGCTCACGCCTCTCCTCAGCCTCTATCGAAGGCTCCTACATGCTCACTCCTCTCTCCAGCCTCTATAGAAGGCTCATACATGCTCACCCCTCTCACCAGCCTCTATTGAAGGCTCATACATGCTCACCCTTCTCTCCAGCCTCTATAGAAGGCTCCTACATGCTCACGCCTCTCCTCAGCCTCTATAGAAGGCTCCTACATGCTCACGCCTCTCCTCAGCCTCTATAGAAGGCTCCTACATGCTCACCCTTCTCTCCAGCCTCTATAGAAGGCTCCTACATGCTCACGCCTCTCCTCAGCCTCTATCGAAGGCTCCTACATGCTCACTCCTCTCTCCAGCCTCTATAGAAGGCTTATACATGCTCACCCCTCTCACCAGCCTCTATTGAAGGCTCATACATGCTCACCCTTCTCTCCAGCCTCTATAGAAGGCTCCTACATGCTCACGCCTCTCCTCAGCCTCTATAGAAGGCTCCTACATGCTCACGCCTCTCCTCAGCCTCTATAGAAGGCTCCTACATGCTCACCCTTCTCTCCAGCCTCTATAGAAGGCTCCTACATGCTCACGCCTCTCCTCAGCCTCTATCGAAGGCTCCTACATGCTCACTCCTCTCTCCAGCCTCTATAGAAGGCTCATACATGCTCACCCCTCTCACCAGCCTCTATTGAAGGCTCATACATGCTCACCCTTCTCTCCAGCCCCTATATAAGGCTCCTACATGCTCACCCCTCTCCTCAGCCTCTATAGAAGGCTCCTACATGCTCACCCCTCTCCCCAGCCTCTATAGAAGGCTCCTACATGCTCGCCCTTCTCTCCAGCCTCTATAGAAGGCTCCTACATGCTCACCCCTCTCCCCAGCCTCTCTACAAGAGGCTGTGTCTCTTCTGTGTAGCACAATAGCTAGTAACCCAATAAACAGAGGACAAGAGAAAAAGAAAGCTGGTGAAAGCTGGAAGAGGTGCAAAGACAATGGAAAGGGAGACTGCTTTTACTGCTTTTCGGTAATTAAAGCAATTGAAGAAAAATAATTAAATCCAGCCTGGGAAGAGAATGAAGAACTGTAAGCTTGAGGAAGGGGATGTACTGCTGTGAAACAGCTGTTCTTAACAATGACTCTAGCGCTTCAAGAAAGCTGTGGCATTGTGATGTTTCGGTTTCTTTATAATGTAATGCAAAAGACAAAAGCTGAGTGGACAGGATTTTTTTTTAAAATTTTGATCACATTTACATTAATTTCCATTCCAGAGTATTCACAAAATCTGTCAAATATTGTTGGATTTATGTGGTGGTGTTTGTCCACTCACAGATGTTTATGATGAATACTACCTGTTATGTTTAATAACATGTGACATGATAGAGACTAGCTGTTATGTTTATTAACATGTAACATGATGGAGACTAGCTGTTACGTTTATTAACATGTAACATGATGGAGACTACCTGTTATGTTTATTAACATGTAACATGATGGAGACCACCTGTTATGTTTAATAACATGTAACATGATGGAGACTAGCTGTTATGTTTAATAACATGTAACATGATGGAGACTAGCTGTTATGTTTAATAACATGTAACATGATGGAGACCACCTGTTATGTTTATTAACATGTAACATGATGGAGACCACCTGTTATGTTTAATAACATGTAACATGATGGAGACCACTTGTTATATTTAATAACATGTAACATGATGGAGACCACCTGTTATATTTAATAACATGTAACATGATGGAGACCACCAGTTATGTTTATTAACATGTAACATGATGGAGACCACCTGTTATATTTAATAACATGTAACATGATGGAGACCACCTGTTATGTTTAATAACATGTAACATGATGGAGACCACCTGTTATATTTAATAACATGTAACATGATGGAGACCACCAGTTATGTTTAATAACATGTGACATGATAGAGACTAGCTGTTATGTTTATTAACATGTAACATGATGGAGACTAGCTGTTACGTTTATTAACATGTAACATGATGGAGACCACCTGTTATATTTAATAACATGTAACATGATGGAGACCACCTGTTATATTTAATAACATGTAACATGATGGAGACCACCTGTTATATTTAATAACATGTAACATGATGGAGACCACCTGTTATATTTAATAACATGTAACATGATGGAGACTAGCTGTTATGTTTAATAACATGTAACATGATGGAGACCACCTGTTATGTTTAATAACATGTAACATGATGGAGACCATCTGTTATATTTAATAACATGTAACATGATATGAGACCACCTGTTATGTTTATTACCATGTGACCTAACATGCTGTCCAGAGTACATGTGATGCACATTTATAACTGTTTTTGTGTTTGGGTACTCTCCGGAGTACTGTGACTTTATTTTTAGGCTTGACCGTAATCTCTGTATCTGTGTATTATGCTCTCAACCTCCTGCTGGAGGGTCAGCCTTAAGACAAAGAGCTGTTTACGCTAATGTCGCAGCCAGGTCATTTACCCAGAAACAAACAGCAGTAGGAGGAGGGAGAGAGAAGTCAATAGAATTTAACAAATTGAAATTTTTCCACATGCTCTCAAAACCAATATTGACCCAGCTCCCCTGTAGCCCTGGCCCTTGGTATACAAATCAAGCCAATGCATTTGAAGCCGCAGGCTGCCAGTCAACGGGAGAATGGCCTGCCCGGGGTGGGGCTTTCCCATTGGGCGAGCAGAGTGGCCACTGTCCCTGGGCTCAAGCTGGTTTACAGAAGCTTGCTCCATGAAAGGCCTGATGCTGTCCCGCCTGCTTTAACGATTCAGTCTGAGTGAGTTGATTGTGCCTGTACCTTGGACCCTGCTGGTTGGTGCAACAGACAAGAGGAAGGGGACAGTGGGGGCGTTCGCATGAGCAGAAAAACCCTATAGCTAGTAGCACTTCTAAAAGGGCACATTACAATCAATTAGAGTCTAATGGGTAGAGAGTTGGACTTGTAACCTGTTGCTCAGGGTGGGTGTTTAGAGACATACTCAGCTGGGGAACTTTTCAATAATCTTCAAAATAACTTGAGATGGAAGTATTGAGAGCTGCGTGTGTGTGTGCGTGTGCGTGTGTGTGTGTGTGTGTCTGGCTGTCAAATTCAGACATCTACAACCATGTCACCAGCAATCTGCTCTGATCGACTTCTAAAATAATAGGAATCCATAGCTTCGTGCTGCTGACCACCTCACTACCCTTCATGATTTCTTCTAGAATGTTCTGCGCACGTGTTTGTTTTCCATGCAGTTGAATTCCAAATGGGCCTGCCTGTGACCCTTTCTGAACCCTTTACGAAAAAACCAGTGACCCCAACACTAAACCCAAAACCAACGTTCTGATATTTCGGTCGGGGCCGGCTGAAGGTTGGAAAAAACCCTAGAAAGGTAGAAAAAAAACTCTCAGGATTGTGGTTTTCTGGCAACAGTCTGGCTGACGGCAATGAATAAGGTGACGCAGGGGTCATGTGGAGTGAGCAAACAGAGAGCCTCGGGCCCGACACCGGGAGAGCATTCATACGCATGGTTGTTCTGTACTTTCACCGTAGGACTGAAGGAGTGTGTGTGTGTGTGTGTGTGAAGTGGGGTCAGCTAGTTGATCCATAGAGAGTTCCCATGCTGGGTCGACACAGCTGGACAACACGTCCTCGGGGTCCCACTTTACCTGTGAAGCCTCTCACTCCGCGGAGGAGGTTCTGCGCTCCCCAGGCAGCTCCTCTGTAGACGGAGGAGGAGGGCCTGAAAAAGAGATTGAGGGCGGAGTCAGAGCCAACGGGTGTCTAGAGAGGTGAGGTACCTCCTAATGCTAAGGGCAAAACAGAAAAACTCCTGTCACAATCATATATAAATTGCACATTACAAATTCTCTATTAGCTGATCAATAGTATTTGCCAAAACTCTACATAAAAACACTATGAAGTAGAAAACAATAAAAACAGCAGCATTAAAAACCATTTCAGGAATATTGTACTGACATACATAGACAGAGCATTTCCTAAATGAAACGAGGCACAAGCCCACTCTCCAGGACGATATTAAAACGCTCCTGACCAGACCAGATGTCTCCACATGTACGGGGGGTTGTGACGCATTGTCAGTGTACCGAACGAACGAGACCGTGATGAGGAACTTTAATCAAGCAGGAGCCACAAAGAAACCCAGGACCCCCATCTGACACCCCTCCCAGCAGCTTCCCCTCAGCAACCTCGACCCAACCGAGAGTATTTAACAATATTGTGTAGCTGTCCAAGACCTTCCTTGTAATGTACCATCCAGCCCGTGAAACCACTTACGACCCCTATACCCCCTTCTATTCTGATATTACAACACAGTGGGAGTGAAAGTAGTGCATGAAAAAAGGCCTGTGTGGGAGTGCCGCAGTCAAGCAGGCATTTTCCCAGGCTGGAGCAAGGACAGGTTTCGCTCCCAGCATGCCTTGCTCTCTGTAGTTTGATTAAAACGGTGAATGGCACTTGTTCAAGAGTATGGACTTTGTTGCCCCTTCCCCCAACTACTATCGTCATCTCTTTTAGTGCCCACTGTCCACCCATAAGAGGTCACTACGAAAGCTTTGTCTTAAAGTTAGTTAGCGGGTCGGTTAGAGATCGAATCGGCACACATGGAAATGCACAACAATGAGCTGTTGTGTGGAAAAGATCAATCAAGATATTTTGCAACATGTCAGATGTACTTCCATGAGATATTTGAGCAGATGAAAGAAATATTTTCTGGCATACATCACACTAGGCGTTGCGTTGCAGTATGAAAAGAACCCCAGATCGTTTCGAGAGACTGTACAGACGAGAAATGTTTTGACGTGAGCTTGTGCAGTGGCCAGACGTGTGTCTCCTGGTTTGACTGGTGTGTTACAGCCCAGTGCTGTTTGACAAACGCAGAACTGGTGAGAAACTGCAGTGGACTGTGGGATGTCTGTGACATCATATTTCTAACCAACTTGCCTAGGTGCCCTGCGGCTGGTAGAAGTTGTTTAGCAGGTGTTTTATTTATCTTAGCTTGTGTTCTTCACACTGCGAGTATAAGTATTACATAAAAGGAAACTACATGCACATATCTTGTTGGGTTATGGGTAAATATTTCGCATTTACCAGAAGTGAGGTGAGTTGGCCAGTCCAGCATGCCCCTTTTAAACACTTACACACGGTACTCCACAGATAGGCCTACAGCAAAATATTTTACTGCTTGCTATTTTTCGATACAATTCTCTATGTACAGTCAGAGCTCAACAAAATCGAAAGTGCTTCCTCTATGAACAACAAGATCTCTACAGAACAGAAAGTGGTTGTTTTCTACACTCCCGGGGTTTGTCACTGCTACTACTCTGAAAGGGTTAGATCTCAAGACAGCAGCTGACCTCTGACCACTTCCTTTTGTCAGGGCCAATTAAGCAAGTGAACACACCGGCCTGCTACTACTTATGGCCCTTTCTGTTATGGCAACACACAAGCAAATAAGCTGCACCCCGCTTGTTGCCAGAGCCCTCCTCTGACCCCCCCCCAGCCATCATCCAGTGATGAGTGCTATTCCCTAGAGAGTGCTAGCCGCTAGACCTGGGGGGTAGAGCTGGAGCTCTTGTCACGGTGCCACCTTTATTGTCCCGTGAAGGGTGACTGCTTCCATACAAGCTATTCCACAATTTGAAATGAGAAAATATATAAAGAATTGACTGGTTGGCTTGCGTTCATTTTGTTGCCTTTCATTACAACTTGATCGGGCCAGAGCTGTTACGAAGCTCAGTGTAAAAACAACGTCAAACGGCTGAAGTGGTGAATGTAAAGTACGAGCCGTTCATTCCTGCATCTCAACATTCTACTAATGACAAGGAACACACACACCTGAATCAATCAAATGGGCATCAAATTGAATTGTCAATGGGGTCATGTTTATTCAAGTGTGGAGGTCCTGTCGCTAGCTGCTGATAAGCTAATGTGCTAAGTGGCGGGCTGAGCTGTATTGAGGCCAAATCAACAGGAAGTTTATAGCCGTCAACTGAGGAGGAAATCCAGGGCTGTCGAACCACAGATAAGGTTTCACAGTCACTGTTTACTAGGTAGTGATTGGTGGGTTGGGCATTTAGCCCTATTTGACCTCGTTGTATGATTTAGTTCTGTAGAGATGATTCGAGGGGGTTGCCCCAGGGAGATCCCCAGTCAGGGTAGCCAAGCTAATATTCATGCTTACTGTGACTCAGAGCAAGAGGCCAGTGAGGGCATAAAGAGATACAATCCATTTGACTCATAAGAGCTTTTCAGACAAACACACTGATGTGGGTCAGTGTGCTGTACTCCACTGCACTGCACACCTAGGAACAAAATAACTTTTATCATTCGCTTGTGTCCATTTGTTGTGCCAGATGGGCGGGGTTTGCGCCTTTGATTCAATCCCTCCAGACGAGCTCAATCAAGTTTGTAAGAAAACAAATGTTAGCCAAATCTGAGTCTGTTGTGCTGTTCTGCACTGTACTAGGAGTGGACTAATTAATCTGAGTCTGTTGTGCTGTTCTGCACTGTACTAGGAGTGGACTAATTAATCTGAGTCTGTTGTGCTGTTCTGCACTGTACTAGGAGTGGACTAATTAATCTGAGTCTGATGAGCTGTTCTGCACTGTACTAGGAGTGGACTAATTACGGGGCCGGTGCTGACAGATCTCCAGACTTTACGTCACTCTCCTCCACATTCAGAAGACTCCCTGTAATGGTATTGTCTCAGAGTTTTGCCAGCCAGGCAGTTTGGCCCCCACACTCAGGTCTGTGTTCAGTTCAGTAATCCCCAATGTCGTCATGTCGGCTTCTACTTATCTAGGCGAGATACGCGGCGGGTTCATTGAGAGTTGATGCATTAGATGTTGGCAAAGGTAGCAATTAAATGAAGTGGTGGTTACGTGAAAACACTTGATAGAAATGTTAGCCACGCGATTCTAAACAATTTAACCGAATACTTAAATTTAAACTTTCTCGTGAAAATCTCTAGAATAGTTGTGGCAGACAGGAGCTCTGCTTTAATTTGATCAGATATCTACGGGAAGTTACGCATACGGTGCCCTGTGTAATTAATTTTGTTTTTAATTCATCTTGGGCCTCAATACTCTAGAAGTTTGGATTTTAAGTGAAACATTCACTACGAGGTTAAAGGTTGACTGCTTAAAATGCGTTCTCATTCCTCAATTAATTACCATGGTTATCATCATACTTTAGTGTCATGGTGATTGTTTCATTTCAATTTAAATTAAAATCCAGACTTTTCACATAAACAAACCGAAACAAAGAAATTGCTATTTGGTCATTTCAGCCAATTAGAAGGTTGGAAAGTTCTACAAATGACCAATGGGGAACAACCCAGCTATACTATCAAGTGGCTTTAGGGCTTTCTTTATCAGTGCCGATGACAGACTCCTAGACAGCTCTGTTTCCCGCAGTTTTCTCAGTCAGTCTGTGTCGGTCTGCTGGTAGTGACTGACAGTCGTGTGCCCTCAGCCTGGCCATGCCACTTCCTATTGTTCCTCTTGTCGTTGATAACCCCGGTGACCCAAGCTCAAACAAGGCAGGCCAATCATGGCTGGAGGTGGCTGGAGGTGGCCCGGCTCGTCAATTCTTTGTCGTCAGATAACTAATTAAGCCAAACAGTTCACCATTGAAGGAAGGTTCCTCCCATTGCTCCTAGTATGTTTAACCGGGAGCAAACAGCTCAGTGATTTTTCATCAGCCGGCCCACAAATGATAAGCAGACGAGAATGGGCAAATTTTCTTTCTTTGGATACAATAAATCCTTGTTGGCCATTGAAGCAAACCTTAACAGTTCCCTAAACAAGGACGTTGTCAAGCGTTCATCTAAACACTATCAATTTTAATTAGTAAACTGGCCAAAAAGGCTATTGTGGTCATCATATATAGGTGGGTTTAATGATTAACTAATATATTGTGCTGAAAGTTGGGGTGAGAATCGTAAGAACAGTATTTCAAACGATTTGAGTATTTGCATAAAGCACAACAGGCCTACTGGTAAGAAAGAGTTTGTTTCTGTAAGCAACTCCAGATCTGAAACAGAAGAATAGTTGCTCCTGTAAGTGTCTAGCATTGAGTAAAATATTATCATTTAAATGTAGTACAATACAAGAATACTATGTCTCAACAATGACAAAAAAGGCAATGATACTTCAATGCAAAATACACTGTATGTACAATACCTATCAAGGTATGACAATTAATGCTTACGGCTGAGCAGAATCATTTTATAACATATGCAACATTTCTGTCAGAATCAGAAATCAGAATCAGAGAAGTGTTTAATCGCCATGAATGTGTGTACAGACAAGGAATTTACTTTGGCAGGAAGGTGAGTACATAAAACATATGAATAGAACAATATAAATTATACTAAGGGGCTGAGGGGGTATAGAGATTAGTAATATACAATTTCAAAATGTTACCAAACCATATAATGACATAATGATGAAGATTTACTGTCAAAATATGATTGCATCTTAGCTTATAGTGTGTGTAGCTCTTTTATTTTTGAAGTTCCTACCCATAATGTATAAGTCCTATTTTAATTGAGAGCCAACATGTTTCTGTAAACATCTGTCTTTACACACTGTTGCTAGGAGAGTGTAGCATTGAACTGCAGTAAATAATGCAGGCTGCAGCTTGTATTAATAGTGCTATTATTAATAGTGCAACTCAGTATTAATATTATTAATATTATATTAATAATATAATATAATTCATATTATATTAATTAATAATATAATATTATTAATATTATAACATTGTAATAGTACTATTATTAATAGTGCAACTCAGTACATTTTGCTCCCTGAACTCGGGTACCTCTGTGAATCCATTAACATTTGGTGGCCCATGATTGTCATCTTGTGGTCACATTATGAATTGAGCGCTCCTTGCCACTTTGCTTTTTGGTTTCAGAATCATGTTTCCATAAATCATGTTGTTTACTGCTTCTGTTTAGATTGTATGATTACCAATGACAATTCTGCTCCATATCCAACGAAGCAAAAACAGGACTCGTCTCAACTTACAATGTAGCCAGAATGAAGTACAGTGATTGGTAGAGGTCATTTAAAGCATAATATTACAACTTATTGTTTTTATTTGTCCTCCTTTTTGCGCGCTTCTGGTAAAATAATGCTCAAACTTTGATGTACAGTAGTTGGTTAGTGCACTATTGCCTTAAAAAATGAATTAAGTGTCGGCGAAAAGGTCAAATATATAAAGGAAGTTGACAGTTTGCAAAAGCATGAATCAATGCTTTGCAACCCAGACACAATAACCTGTTAATCTCTACAAAACCTCAGTTTCAGCCCCGAATGCATCGTTTGTTACTGTTCCGGCAAATTAGATTAGATTCAACATTATTGTCATTGGACAGTACAGGTACAGTACAACAAAATGGAGTTTGCATCCAACCATAAGTGCAAAAGGGCAGTGCAAAAATATACATTGTAAGTAAGGATGTGCAATTGACATGGATGAGTAAATGTGCAGGTATTCAGTTCCACAATGTGGCAAATTGCAAATGTGCACACTGCGATACAAGCGATGAACATCTGTGCAAGTGGTAAACGGATGGTACAAATGATAAGCATTGTGCAAAGGCCAATATTATAAATAGGCTAGCAGTTTGCAGGGCAAGAGGAGTACCACAGAATGTGCAAATGGCAGATCAGTAAATATGGACGCAGCTTGTAGGCAAGAGGTAACAATGGGGGTACAACATTACATTGTGCAAATGGAAGATAAAATAAGAAGTTGTAAGTGTTGCCGAATGCAAGGTTCAGTATGTTAACAGCAGTAGGGAATACATTTTTCCTAAGCCTGTTGGAGGGAGTGAGTAGAGATCAGTAACGGCTGCCTGATGGCAGGGGGGGCAAATAGGCGTGGAAGAACATAACACAAGAAAATGTTTAAATGCCCAAATATTCTGTTACATTACTAGGTTGGCAGTATCAAATTTATGATCATATTATTAATCAAAAAGTGTTGTTAAACACTCTGACACTCAACAGGGAATATTTGTGTGTTTCAGTCCCAAAACATATCAGCTTGTTCGTCCCTCGTCGATTTGCATTTCTGTAGGAGAAATGATTAAGTAAACAAGTGGCATTCATCAATTATAGGACAGAACATGTTAAGATATGTCAAGATATCTCTGGTTTGTGCCACGTGTGAGACAATTACAGTAGGACCAATATAAATAGACAAAAAAGTAAAACATCTCTCTACAACCAACATCATGTCCTTTTGTCTGATCTAAACGCCGCTGAATTGACAGTGCTGACAAGGTGAGCCAATTAGCACAAATGAACAGGGCCATTACCTACTGCTGGGTTGTCCATACAGATTCTGAGTTGTCAAAACAGAATCTGGGTAGTCCAAACAGATCCTGACTTGTCCAAACAGATCCTGAGTAGTCCAAACAGATTCAGAGTTGTCCAAACAGATTATGAGTTGTCCAAACAGATTCTGGGTAGTCCAAACAGATTCTGACTTGTCCAAACAGATCCTGAGTAGTCCAAACAGATTCTGACTTGTCCAAAACAGATTCTGACTTGTCCAAAACAGATTCTGACTTGTCCAAAACAGATTCTGACTTGTCCAAACAGATCCTGAGTTGTCCAAACAGATCCTGAGTTGTCCAAACAGATTCTGAGTTGTCCAAACAGATCCTGAGTTGTCCAAACAGATCCTGAGTTGTCCAAACAGATCCTGAGTTGTCCAAAACAGATTCTGACTTGTCCAAAACAGATTCTGACTTGTCCAAACAGATCCTGACTTGTCCAAACAGATCCTGAGTTGTCCAAACAGATCCTGAGTTGTCCAAACAGATCCCGATCATAATCCAAAATAAAGGACTAAATGAGGGCCTAATTCTGTTGATGGCAACAGAATGCCACCCACGTTAAAATGGCCTGCTGTCTTGGCCCCAGGTGTACTAGTCACTCAGGCCTGGCTCATTATGAAACTGGAAGCCTTTAAACGCCTGTAGTTTGTTAGGGTTCGTAGCATTAGTGATTAATGGCCTCACAAATGCTTGTGTGTGTGTGACATGTACTTTCTACCTGTATCATTGTCAAATGCTTTTTTCCTGTCTGATGTCTTTCCCTCTTCCATGACAGGAATCAGAATGGTGTTTTCGTGAGCGAACACTGCGGACGCCGGGCTTTCAGATGTAGTCGACTCGTCTGACAAGTTTGTGTAACATTATCTGAAGTCGCTGGCAATAAACTTTCCACAGTCAGTATGCTTGTCATTAAATGACGTTTCAATCAAGAAACATCGCCAGTCTTTTCAACCCGATTATTTATAATGTGGTCATAGGTGATCTGTTATCTTGATTGCTGATGTCTTGACAGTATGTATGGGCCTGTAATCCCATTGTCCTCTTTAAATTAACATGAGAGCGGAAAACAAAGGCTTAAGCCTACCTTTAATATACCCTGAAGCTGGCTTAATTGTTTGAATAAACTTAAGCTAAGTAATGTAAAAAAGGAGCTATTGTTGAAGATATAAAGTGGCTTATATTACACTGAGGCCGATGTACAAGAGTTAAGTTAACCTCCTGCCATGATTGAAAGAAACAAATATTGAAATGATCACTTTATCGCCTTTTGGACAGTCAATATTGGTTCCAGGCTATGTGAAATTATTGTGTGAAATCTTCCTGTATGCCCATCAGAAAGAGATAAAATCTCAAGATTCTGGCTGTGAGATTGCTTGAGCCAGATGACTGGAACATAAACAGGCTTCTCTGAAACTCCAACCTCTTCTGACATTAACTCAACTGTTTGGTGTTCAGTGTGTCTAAATGGAAAGATTCTGCTCCCCAGTCGCCCTTTGGCAGCGTACTAGCATGTATCAGATGTCTGACTGCCACACATCTTTCAAACACCCCACAAATAGATGTACACCAAAGACCACTCAGTCTCAAACTAGTATAAGGGAATTGTAACAAGGTAGATTATCAGTATTTCAAAAAGAAATGGCAGATCCTGTGTGCGTCCAGAGTGTGGGTTCTATTTTAGGTGCTGATACTTTATACCTCTGTTGGGTTTGAAGGCAAGCGTCAAAGTGGAGGACTGCATGTACAAGGAGATCAGATGCGCCGAACTACCCGCGCTATTTATAACAGATTATAGGACCTGTCACGTTGCTCTCTGACGACACACTGAAGGCCTCCAGAGGACACAGACACTCTGGGTCACAGCGTATAGGACTGTGCCACAGCAGAAGGGAGCCTGACAGGTAAAGACACGATGCACCTGTTATGAACGCATGGGGGATGCATAATTCACTTAACGACGAAGGGAACGTTAATCAGGAACGTTGATATTTTCTTTGTTGCAAAAAATAAAAATCCCAACATCGTTATTCTAAAAAAACTAATTAAATTAATATTTTTTTTTGTAAATCATCTGTGAGTTGCTATATTTTTCCTACTTTGGCTCTTGTAATGCTTATGTTAGAGTTTTCGCATAGACATTAGGGAATCTGTTTTAAGATATTTATCTGCTGTAGATTTGATGGGCTTCAGCCAACCCTGTATCTGAATGATGGTCTACCATGATCTAATCAGCCTCATGAAGCTAATGATGTCATTCAAAAATACAGTACCTGTCCAGTTTTCACAATGGCAGAGTTCATTCCCCCTTAAAGGGTCGATAAATCCCACGTGAAAATGTGGAAATAAGTTGAGACAAGAGAATCTGACCTATACATCTGCACGTTGATTTATTTCCCAGGTATCCTCAGAATGGATGACAATAAACACAGTGTGAATGTCTCCGAGTGTGACTGGGAGTCCCTCCAGGTGTGTACGGACCGTGACCTCCTCCCCTCTGGGCTGGCTGGACTGGACTCCGGCATTAGTGACACCAGTGTGAGTGACACTGATAATGCAGGGTCCTTATCCTTAGACAGGAGTCTACAAGCTAAACTTGGCGAAAGATCCCCCGTAGAACACTTCCTCAACAGGCACGGCGTGGGTTGCTTGGAGAACGTACTATCGGGCAGCGAGGATGAGGACGTGCACCTGGAGTCCATCAATCGGTTCTTTGAGAGGCTTAAAAGTCTCCCAGTGGATGAACAGCGTACCGACCACTGCCAAGCAACACCGGAATTGAGGGACAAAGTGGCGCAGGTTTGTGTTGACGGCCCACAAGCTAAAGACAGCACTCTGCCAATAAGCAACACAGAGTTCCACTTCCTGTCTGCCACAAGTGGGCCGGACAACACCAATGCCCTCAAAAAGAATAGGACTGACTTCCAGATGACTCCTGAAATCCCAGTCAGTGATGCCCGTGAAGGTGAGAAAGACAAATCAACAAATCCCAAAGTGGAGTTGGTCATCAGCGATGATTGGTTGTTGGTGACAGCGACGACGAATGACGCCAAGAGGCAGAAATATGAGGGTCAGTCGTGTGAGATACTCAAAGTAGTGTTGGAAATGAGCGCCGACTCGTTAAGGAGCGCCGCTTCTGGGAAAATGTTGAACTTACAGTTAGCTGTATGTCAACGTGTGGATGACGAGAGACACAGAAAAATCCCCACAGACCAAACATTTCTTAGGAAAAGCCTTGACTCGTGCGCTAACCCGAGAAAGGATTCATCTTCGAACGTTGTAGTGGGTCCGGGCGCTATGGTAACAGCAGGGGAATACCCAGCAGCGCAGCGCGAAAGCAGCATGAATCAGTCTCTCTCGACCACGAAGAGAAAGAGAAGGAGAAAAAAACGAGTCAGCATGGAACCTGTGGACGAAGGCCAAAGACCTTTCTTAGCCAATCGAGACTCGGACGACGAGAAATGTGTACTGGGATCAGAAATGGATGCTCATGTACAGATATCAAGACATTACACTGCATCGTGTGAACATGACTCAGAATGTGAGCGTATAAAATCTGCTTCCCAAACGCAGAACTTACAGTGTCCACCCTTATATTCAGAAATGCTCAAAAGAACAGCCATAAACAATGTGCAATATGGGTCAACTACAGCAGAACATGACCAGATGAGTCTCCAATTACCGAACATCTCTGTAAGATACAGGCAACGTTTGATGCTAACCGAGTTGGAAGACTCACGGCAAGATAAAGCAGAGCCTCCTGACCAGGAAGATAAATGGAAAATGAACAAATCTTTCTTTCTTGCTAACAACAAAAAAGCTGATAATTTGCCTGCAACCAGTGATTGGGTTAATGTGGCTGGAGATATACCACAAAGCAGGTCGTCAGAATTAAAGTCATTCGAAGAATTTAAAGAATGCCATGGGGTGCCGGAATTAATTAGTAGGGCGTGTCTCGTCTCAAATGAAGAAGAGTTTGGCCCCGAAAATATTGTCAAATATCAAAACGAGTCTCAGTCTCTGCATCTGCAAAAGATTCATGGAAATATGACGAATGTGGTGGTCTCCTCTCAAGCTGGCAATAGAACAGAATCAACAGAACATAAAGCTGCATTGAAAAAGGACAACACACACATCTCTAAAGCCGGCTGTGGTGTTTGTAATTCAGACACAATGCAATCACACGCCAATGAAAACATAGTCGTCAAGCTACGCCAGGACACCAATTCAAAGAGTTTGTCATCAGAGGTGGTTAGCACCAACGCAACTTTAGAACCTATCAAAGCACTTTGCACAATAAATAGTTTTAATGACCCCTGCTGTTCAGAATTTGAAGACGTAATGAATCAGACAACATATAACCAGGCCGTTAATCAGGATTCAACTACTGAGAGGCCAGAAAAAGAGTCTCGCGTTACTTCCTCCTGTATCTCTGGTACTTTGAAGAGCACTACAGACTCTAATCAGGAAGATGAAGTGAATGATATAGATGAAAATAATGTTACTGAAACAGATGCATTGACTCCAGAGAAGGTTTCAGTAACTCAAACAAGTACATATTTGAGTAGAATTTCCACTTCTACTAATACGCAAACAGATGAGAGAGAACTTGTTGGACTTCAGTCTATAGAAGAATTGGTGATAGCAGCGCCTGATAAACGTAACAGTGAAGACACTCCAGCTAAGTTATCTGAGGAGTCTGATTCACCCGATATTCAAACTAGATTCAATAGTCAGGAGACAACGCATTCCGTAAGTGTGGCAACAGGCGAGAGGGAAATGTCAGAACATGATAGAAAATACAAATCACAAGATACATCGGAGGTCAAAGTTGATGTGGAGGTCAAAACGATGGACACAGATACCACAACCAAATCACCAGAGCGAGATGAGATTGAAGAAGCGTCTGACCAAGTACATCCTGTGTACGCCATTTCAGCATTCTGGAATGAGATGGAGAAGCTGACAATTAAAGACATTTTGCAACTGCGTACGGTCAGCAATGCTCAGCATTCCAGTGTCAACCTCAAGCCAACAAAGAGCGAGACAGTTGACATTTCAAAAGCGATCTCCGATAATCAAGGTTACTTCTCCTACGTGGACGACTCCAAACCTGACTGCTCAAGTGGTGACAGATCCATAACTTCTACAATTGCTGATGAATTTTCACAAAATCCAACAGTTGATAATCCAAGCACTGATTCCATCAAGAACAACGAGTCGACCAACTCTATTGGTATCTTCGGGGAAAGCAAGCTAGATGCGTCTAGTTATAAGGCTGGCCTATACTCTGAAAATGTACCAGCGCTAAGTTCTATAAGCAACATACCCAAACCACATTCTTCAGCTTGTACTCAACCGGATTTTAGAAGAATAAGCAAAAACGTCAGTGTGCAGAACCTATTGGCTCTGGGAGCTGAACCACTTCGCAGAGTGTTGAAAGGTCAGAGCTCCACATCTGTAATATTGGTGGAAGAAAAACCCGGAATAGACTCCTGTGGTGATGGGAATACTGGGTGTTTGGCATATAATGGGTCAGTGAGGCAAGACAGCAGCATGGACACTTTACCTGCAGTTAATATCTCTAAGGGCGTATCAACAGGAAGCAATCGTTTCTTTACTGAGGTAAAAAAGTTCTTTTTTGGAAGTAAAAAGCCTGAAGCCAGACCACCAAGCCCAGACAACATGTCCACCTACTACGTCAACAGCGGTTCAGTCCCTGAGTATGAACATTTTTGCTCAGAGTTTGATGAAGGAGGCTTCTCCCACCCAATTAAGGATGCATTTGGTAATCGGAAGAATAATCTGGTGCCCATCTACAGCTGCAGCCGTTTGGACAAACATAATCTCCAGTTCCCAGAGGCCTACGATTATTTATTCTCAAGTGACTCGTCTTCGGACTCAGGCGAGGAAGATAGCTGCAGTCCGATCAGGATGATCACACGACTGAACCAAAGGCCAGATGAGACCCAAGGGTTCACAGTGGCTCAGGACATGTACGAGAACGTTTTCACCGATGACGATCCCAGTGAAAACTTTTTCTGGAACACTAATTTATCCCTGCGGAAGATCGGACTTGTTGGCTCCACCAACCAAAAGCGAGGATCTGACTCTCTGTCACGGGTCCCTCTGATCAACAACAAGAGGCCATACATCAGAAGCATTGAATCCATCAGTGTGCTGGGCTCAGAAGACAAGACATTTTCTGATCAACTGCTGTACTCTGTAGAGGGCAAGCTTTTCAGACAGCTGGCAGAACAGCAGAGGAGATATCCGGATCTGCAAGTGGCTGTTGCCAATCCTCGTAAGAAGTTTTTACCTTTACTAATACTTTTTTATTCTTATTATTTAGCTGAAAACGTATGCGAAGTGCTTAAACTAAAGACATTCCATGTGTACATTCCAATCATACTGGTCTCTGTGGAAATCTAACCTGGTGTAACAAACACCATTGCTCGATCAACTGAAGAGTTACATCATGTTAGGCTAAATAAGATTTGAGCTGAAATACAACAAAAATGACCTAAATGACAGGTTTCTCCCAATTCACACAATCAGCCTGATTCTAATACATTGATCAATTAATATCTCAGTACCAAATAGTGGATAGATATTATGCTGTCTGTTTACAAGCAGCCTCTTAAATAAAAAGGACAATGTCTATAATGCAACCATTAGTCTAGGCTTCTGACCGAGGAGGAGGAAATAGGGCTTGTCTCACAAAATAGGGCTTGTCTCACAAAATAGGGCTTGTCTCACAAAATAGGGCTCGTCTCACAAAACTTTCCAGTGGCAATGACCAAGTGAACCCACAAATTGCTCTATGGAAAGAGAACCTGTTAAAATGTTTACATTTGGAATGAAACTGTTGTATATCCTGTTATACCTTCCATGTCGTTTTTAGCATGTAGAGGAAAATCACAGTGATCGTGCCACGAAACACTGTTTACGTGCAACACATTGGATGTGAGCAGCACACTTGATTCAAAGGTAGTATTTCAACTCAGGACAACATCATGTTATTTAGTGACCTTTGGTATAGTCTAATACTAACTGCTGTGAACTGCCTCCTCAAGCCAGCTGTCAGGAACTCTGACAAAATGCACGTACACACTGTTGAGCCAAGTGCCGAAGGAATGGTTGCATTTGATTAACCATCTTCACAGTGTCCTTTCCAGAAGCTCAGTGCCAGGTGATATAGGTATAATAGGCCCACAACAGTGGTCAAATAAGCATAAATTAAATACATCCAGTGTATAACTCCAATAAGAAAGAGTGATCCATATTGAAATTGACTCCCTCACAAATTGTTTGTTATTGTCACCACAATCGTTTTGGGCCGAGTCATTGTACGTAATGACCTAGGGTTAGACCAAGGTTAGTCCAAGGTTAGACCAAGTTTAGATCAAGGTTAGACCAAGGTTAGACCAAGGTTAGATCAAGGTTAGACCAAGGTTGGCTCCTCGCGTAAATGAGCTGTGAATGCTCATATTAATAGAGGAAAAAGCAGTGTCAAACAGATCAACAGCGCCTACATACAGGCATACATACCATGTTAAATAAGATGGTGGGGATGTTTTATTTTGGGCATCTTGGCTGAACTTTGTAATTTATGTCTTGTTTTTATTAGTGATATAGCTGCTATAAATTCTCAAGTAAAATAAAAATTTAAAGTAAAAAAAATATATATATATATATATATTTCTAAAGGTTAACAACAGCAAAAAAATAATCTTTAATGTGTTACATTCTGTTTGTTCTGTGTTTTTATACATTAACACACTGTATCTTTTGTAGGATTTGATGCCTCCCTTATTCCTCTGAAACAGTCAGACATGTGTTTAGTTTGCATTGCATTTGCCTCATGGGTGTTGAAGTCCACTAATCCAGATGCTGGAGATACCTGGAAGGCTGGTATGTACATAAACAAATATTTGATATACCTGTAGTTTTAAGCCTATGTTATTGATCCCTTTTAAAAAGGATTTCTGTGTATACAGTCATGAGTGTAAAATTGTAATTTTGAGCTTACTTTAATAGGAGCATTTACTTGTTTCATTATCAAGTATAATTAGGTCATGGTATTTGCTCATTTTATATTATTTCTCATGAAATATTTCACAGTTATCCTGGCCAACCTCAGTGCCCTGTCTGCCATCCGTTACCTGCGGAGAAGTAAAGCAACTGGAGAAAAGCCGAAAACGCAGAACACATCTGCGATTGTCTAGCAAAGAAAAATAGGAACCACAAACGTTTTGTCACATCCTGGCATTTGGAACACGGGTGTATTGATGTTAATTGCCCTCACCTGTTTCCCTAATCACTCTGTGTATCTTGTCAGTGGTTGTTTAGCGTAACCCTGTGTCACGGTTGGTTCTGTATTGTGTAGTTGTATAGTGTTTTTGTCATATTTTGTTTTAAATAATCCTCCGTTCGCCCTGCGCTTGAGTCCGACCTCCTCTTCAGTTACAGAAAGACTGACCATATTAAGGACACAGCGGGTAAACGGAGGACTCGGGGGAGAGGGTAGGGGACTAGTGGATAGCTTACCCCACATCATGTTTAGGGGGGATATGGCAGTTGTGCAGCGACCGGGTGCTCGTCTAGGATGCAGCGTTGAATACGCCCCCACCTGTTCCCTGTTGTCGGTATCTTGCGTCAGGACTGTGTCTTTGTGGGTGAGGAGGTGCTCTCACGTCCTGGCTGTCAGGTGAGGATTACTGTGCCAGTGAGATCTAACTACTTTTCTCTGTCATCTGGACACTTGTTTTGTTGTTTATTGCGCGCACTTGTTTCACTAATCACTGTCCCTTGTTAAAAACTGTTGTTTGTTTGTACCTGCACATATGTACGACATGTTCTTCTGTTACCGTTTTGCTGTGCCTGAAATGTTTGCAGAATGACACATATGATGAGGGTACATATTGACTGAAAGAAATCTGAAAGTAGTTAAAGAAAATATGTTGTGGTCCATTTGTTTTTAAATTGTTTATGGTTTGAAATTGTACATTATATTTTGTATGGTAACTACATGTATATAATTTGAAGACAAAAATGCATTTTAGGTGAGTTGTAAACTGGAACAGGAAATATTTTGTATAGGTAAATGCTACCAGGTACTCCTTACATTGCAGTGGTATTTAATGGCACTACTTTAAAACACTTTGAAATGACAAAATTATTTTGACAAATTTCTGTTATGTGATAAGTGAATAATGTGAAAGTGTAAATTCAACCATTTGCATAAATTGTAAAAATTTAAAAAATGTATCTGTTATTTAAGCAAACATACAAGCCTTGTTTACTGCAGATCATCTAGTGGTATGCATAATAGAGACTGCATATGACTGGTCTTATTGGTGATGTGTGGAGATGGAGTTTAGTAGATGACAGATTAAAGGCTAAATGTAGTTCCAACGGGCCAACACATACAGGCTAAATGTAGTTCCAACGGGCCAACACATACAGGGTAAATGTAGTTCCAACGGGCCAACACATACAGGGTAAATGTAGTTCCAACGGGCCAACACATACAGGGTAAATGTAGTTCCAACGGGCCAACACATACATGGTAAATGTAGTTCCAACAGGCCAACACATACAGGGTAAATGTAGTTCCAACGGGCCAACACATACATGGTAAATGTAGTTCCAACGGGCCAACACATACATGGTAAATGTAGTTCCAACAGGCCAACACATACATGGTAAATGTAGTTCCAACAGGCCAACACATACAGGGTAAATGTAGTTCCAACGGGCCAACACATACAGGGTAAATGTAGTTCCAACGGGCCAACACATACAGGGTAAATGTAGTTCCAACGGGCCAACACATACATGGTAAATGTAGTTCCAACGGGCCAACACATACATGGTAAATGTAGTTCCAACGGGCCAACACATACATGGTAAATGTAGTTCCAACGGGCCAACACATACATGGTAAATGTAGTTCCAACGGGCCAACACATACAGGGTAAATGTAGTTCCAACGGGCCAACACATACAGGGTAAATGTAGTTCCAACAGGCCAACACATACATGGTAAATGTAGTTCCAACAGGCCAACACATACATGGTAAATGTAGTTCCAACGGGCCAACACATACAGGGTGAATGTAGTTCCAACGGGCCAACACATACAGGGTGAATGTAGTTCCAACGGGCCAACACATACAGGGTAAATGTAGTTCCAACGGGCCAACACATACATGGTAAATGTAGTTCCAACGGGCCAACACATACATGGTAAATGTAGTTCCAACGGGCCAACACATACAGGGTAAATGTAGTTCCAACGGGCCAACACATACAGGGTAAATGTAGTTCCAACAGGCCAACACATCCAGGGTAAATGTAGTTCCAACAGGCCAACACATACATGGTAAATGTAGTTCCAACGGGCCAACACATACAGGGTGAATGTAGTTCCAACGGGCCAACACATACAGGGTGAATGTAGTTCCAACGGGCCAACACATACAGGGTAAATGTAGTTCCAACGGGCCAACACATACAGGGTAAATGTAGTTCCAACAAGCCAACACATACAGGTCAAATGTAGTTCCAATTGGGACGGCAGTTGTAGTTGTAGAAATAAGTCATATGTTTTTTATAGACTATATAAAAATAGTGACCCATAGTATACTGAGGTTGCTGAAGAGACATGGAGTTATATTTGGTAGAATGATGGAGTTTCTGATGGAAGATTGTGGCCTTCTAACCTCTACCAAATTACTTTCAGTTTTCATTTTACAGTTTGGTCCGAGTGGATACTGCATTTTTCAAATCCATGACGTTTCTGAGTTCACAGCTGCCTGTATCCGGTATTTGGTCCGATTTTCCACCGTACTTGCACAGTAATTCTATTATTAATTCAATATATTAATTAACTATAGAATAAATTACTTTTAATAAAGTTTTAATTCACTCATAAAAGGTGTCAATAACAACATACTGAACACATATTACTTTCAATAGTTACCACACACTTGTTATTGTTTTGGGCAATAGATTAGAACTTACTAGAATTGGGATTCCAATGTCAGATGTCCAGTGTTCACCAGCAGATGGCAACGTAGGGCCATTAGAGAGAAAAGGATTCTGGGATAAAAAACAGCACTTGTAAGGCGAAAGCTTCACCACTGACCTTTTATTTTAACTATGTGTGCAATCAATTTGCTCAATGTAGCAAGTCTGACCATTGCCTATGTTATCGTTTATGGTTATAGACACAGACCTTTCATAGAATCAGCACTTTCAGAGCGTGAGTGTGCATCACAGTCAACTGTCCTGAGAGACCATATGAAATCTCATCTCAACATGTAGACTATTTATTGGTCAATAGAAGGCGCCACAACCTCTGTGTTAAATGTAAAATTGGCACTCCTCTCTTCTGTCAGCTTCCGTCAGCTTCACACAGACATGTGATCACCTCTCCTCAATTAAACACGGGCAAACATGGCAAGTTTTCTGACTGATTCTACACAGTTTATTCAATTTATGATCCATTGAGTAAACAGCCCCTCCGTTTTGTGGACACTTACTGTAATACTACAGTATAACCTGGGCATTTCTGCCCAATTATAATACGTAACTGAGGACATTCTATGTTTCATAAATATCATTGACATTTACATTGTTATTGGAGAGGATCCAACACATTTCATCCTGTTTTCACCAACCAGGTCATCTTTCGATATCACTTTGTCAGCAATATTTTTTATCTTGCTATCTAGGGGATTAGAACCAGCGATCTGCATTCCTATGCAATTATTAAATCACCCTTATGCAAAACTGTATTTAAAAAAAATACACATTTGGAAAAATCCGTTATGGCTTGATTTTTCCCAACCATGGCAGAGAAGAACATTTCACAATCAGAAAGGTAGAACATAAAGGTAGAACATTTCATAATGAGAAAGGTAAAAGGAAGAGACAGTTTAGTAGAGGAAGGCATGACATGCATATATTCTGCATATGAGAAACATTACGAAGTTAAATGCTAAGGTCAAGATGTTGAACCTCAAGTCCGGCCCGTGAGCTACAGCTTCTCATGTGTAGACAAGTAAAGCAGATTGTCTGCCAGGCTTCTTGGTTACGCCTTTTTCTTTGGTAAAATAAATGCAGTGTAATCCTGTATAACGTGCAAGTCGGCCCTAGTTGACATAGATACCCCATCAGGAAGCCACACCTGTATGACATAAATATTGTACAAGAGAATGTGTGGTATTTTCACCAAGGTGTTTATTTACTTTTCCGTGAAGAAAAATGTACAAAAATGTAAAAAGAATATCTGTTTTCACGGATAAGTTTCTTGAATTTGTTGAAGGGGTTGAATTGCTTTGCTCTCGGTACATCTGATTACATTGGATGTCGTGTTAATCCACTCACAGAACTGAGCAAGATCTTGCTTGTATGTTGTTCAGCTCTTGATCAGATTATCTTGTTGAACCAGAATATTAAGTATTGTGTAATTGGTCAAGTCCCCATTTATGTTTCTGTAGTCTGTCTGCTACAGATTAACTGTTAGGTAAAATTTTCTATAAATAAATGCTTAATGCTAATGACTGCATTAATATGTTTATAAAGTAAATTGTGTATATACATTTGCTCTATGTATTTTAAAATGTATTGAACATTGCTCAAAACTGACATGTAAAATTGCAAAAAATATCAATAATAGTTTTAATGAACCACGATGCACAATGCAGAAAGACCATTCCAGCCTTTAACATTAATTCAAGCCTTGTTATTTCAGAAAAACTGTTTTACTATTCTAAGGTTTGCTGGAATGCTTTTTACAAAAGACGTGTGGGTCTTTTCAAACAAAATGTTGTTGTTATACATTGTACTAATAAACATTTTCAGACAAGATAAATATAAATATTAAATAATACAAAAAACTCACAAAATGTAAAATCAAAGCGCAATGCAATGACAAGTATATAAAATGTACAAAAAATCCAAAACACTAAAAGATATGTTACATTCTAATGGTTTATGAACTTTTAGCTGTTTAAAAACGTTCAGGTCTTTTCTTAGATGGTCTTGGAGGTTTTTCCATGTTTGCAAAGAAGCCATCCTAATTTAGGTATTGACAAACAAAAATTCATTGTTCACTAGGTTTGTTGATTAAATAATTCAGGTATGCAAATGGTACTATGTTGTTTCCATAGTGCACTTACTACTCTAAAATATAGCAATTTGCACAGCCTATGTAATAGGATGCAATTTTGGATCCAACCACAATAGGCGGTAGTGCGTTCACACAGTGGCTTCTTGTAGGGCTTCCTGATAGGGATCTGTTGTTTGGACACGTCCAGATGAGCGCTGGCGTTTGTTTGATTTTATCGCAATCTCCGGTGAGCCGTTGCCATGGCGCCCAGGCCTCTGGCCACAAAGTCTAATCCCATCCGGTGTGGCGAAATTCCGGACGGACGGGTTGAATCCACCCAGTTATGCAGTCGTGCTACCAAATGTTGTCATAGTCTTGGTCATCTGGCTCACATGGTTGAAGGTATGAGTTGTTATCTGTAGGGGCGAGAGAGGCACTAATTATCGGTTTGGATCAGTGACACAGCATTTTATTTGGTACTTTCATTTAAAACGTGCATCACCTAATGCTTTAGTACCTTAAAAGTAAAAATATTAGGGCATTAGGGTACTAAATTTGTACTGACGGTCTGCACTAACCCCAATATGTGTTAACGACAAAGATATGTGCATCTGTTCAAATACTTGTAATTATAACTCACACGGTGTGTGTGTGTGTGTGTTAAACCAGTCCTGTGGCATGCCTATACAACAGCACCCACACCTTTGTCCTCTGGACACATAGATAGATATAGATTTGAGTAAGCGATCATAGACCAGTTGTGTGCTGTCAATCATGGCCAGTGGTAATGCTGTCCAGAGGAGTGCACTCACCCTGGGGTTTCCCCTCCATGAGACACCTGCACCACTGACATTTAAAGCTTGTCTACGCACTACATTTTATTGGAATATTTTGTGCATTTCCTGCATCTTGCAGCAATAGCCTGCCGGAATGCATTTTAACAGCTCTATACACTATAATATATGTGAAATATACAGAATATATTATATGTAAAAGATACATGTTCTATACACTATACTAAATGTAATGTATACAGAATATATGATACGTGAAAGATACACTTTCTATACACATATATAATATGCTGTATGTACGAGATGCATGTTCTATATAATATACTGTATTTACGAGATGCATGTTCTATATAATATACTGTACGTACGAGATACATGTTCTATATAATACACTGTATGTACGGGATACATGTTCTATATAATATACTGTATGTACGAGATGCATGTTCTATATAATATACTGTATGTACGAGATGCATGTTCTATATAATATACTGTATGTACGAGATGCATGTTCTATATAATATACTGTATGTACGAGATGCATGTTCTATATAATATACTGTATGTACGAGATGCATGTTCTATATAATATACTGTATGTACGAGATGCATGTTCTATATAATACACTGTATGTACGAGATGCATGTTCTATATAATATACTGTATGTACGAGATGCATGTTCTATATAATACACTGTATGTACGAGATGCATGTTCTACACTCTATTTCTTAATCATTTTGATACATTTCCTTTTCAAACTAAGGGAATTGAAACCTTCTACACGTTGATCAACAACTGATGCCGTGTGAAGTCTGTGGACCTAACTGTTCGCAGCGCTGATTCTGCGTCCTGTTTTACATGAGCATGTTTGACATTCTTACCTGGTGAGTAACCATACAGATTATTGGGGTTGTTGATTGTAGCCATCGATGGCAGGAACCTCTGTTAAAAGATAAAAGGACAATCATTTGATATTGATGCATGTATTATAATTTCAAACTTGATTTCAATTCCGTACCTATACACGTAAATGCAACCCAACCCAATGCTTGGGTGAACATTTATAAGGAACACATAAGATACACATTCTTTTTTTGACTCTGTGAAAACATTGTACAAAGATCCAATACAAAAAAGCACTGTACATGCAGTGGATATTAAATGTCCACACCCCCCTATGAGGTTTTGTGATGTGAAAAAAAGAGAGAAAGTCAATCATGTCCGTCTTTAATGTGACCTATAACCTGAATAAAAAAATGGAAATCTTTGACGGGAAAAAAAAAACCTTTAACTAATACTTAGCGTCTTTTTTTATTTTATTACAGCACTTTATTACCGAGTCTTTTTGGGTAGGAGTCTATTGCCATATTGCACATCTTGAATTCGCAATATTTGTCCACTCTACTCTGCAAAAGCTCTCCAAATCTGTAAGATTGCGAGGACATCTCCTGAGCGCAGACCTTTTCAGATCACCACACAGATGTGCAATTGGATTCAGGTCTGGGCTCTAGCTGGGCCTGAAGGTTGTGTGCCAAAAATGCCTGGTATTTGGAATTGTTCATAATTCCCTCCAGCCTGACTAAGGCCTCGGTTCCAGCTGAAGAAAAGCAGCCCCAAAGCATGATGCTGTCACCACCGTGCTTGACATTAAAGGTGAAAAAAGTTCTGACATGATTTCTCTTTGTCAAATCTTTTCACGTCACAAAAACCTGTGGGGGTGTGTACTTTTTATATCCACTGTATTTCAGGCAAAAAAACACAACATAATGTTTATTTCCATCTGAATGAATAATCTATGCATTTTTTGATCCCAAAAGTAATATAGTTGATTCATATTAATACCATGTCATGATCATGTCTAGTTGGGACACGCTCACTGTACTTTACTGTTGTGTTTTGTAAGTATAGGAGAACAATGAGCCAAACAAAAGCTGGGAATCATTTGCCAGCCATGACACCGGGGTCTCACCTCCTCTTGCTCTGATTTGGGATCATGCAGCAGTCTTAGTCTGGAAACAGCCTCAGCTCTCTGGTTGGCTAGACACTCCAAGTCCTCCGTCTCCAGCCCCTGGCCTCGACAGAGCACTAGGTTCTTCTGGCTACGCCTGCCGAAGGGAGGAGCGCATAACTGGAAGGAAGAAGGTGGAAGATGAGGATCCGACTGCTTCAGAGGTTGTCCTCTCCAACTCTGCAACCGAGAGAGCATTCAAAGGCCCTCGTCAAATTGATGCTAGTAATTGTAGTTATCATCTAGACGAACAATAAAACAATCTGTTCATCTCTCTAATATAGTTCATGTATGAGAACAGGACATTGTTTATGACTAGTAATTGAATCTCTTTTTGTGGTCTTCTTTATTATGCATCAGATGGAATGCATTAGTCACCAGCATGTAGGGCTTAGCTAGTCTGCGTCAGGTATTGGTCAGAAGTTTCCATGTGTCAATGTGAGTTTCTGCAGAAACTCTCTACAGGTCACCCTGTTTTTTTCGTAATTTTTTTTAAAGATATATCCACTTGAAAATGTTGCTGTACGACCTAGCCTTTTAACAAGGGCCAGAAATATTTACATTTATATCTTTAATATCAGACATATTTCTTCTTCTTCAAATATACCCATGGTCCTTGTATAGATTAAGATCAGCGTAGTGCCCTGCCTCTATGTAGAGGTTGTGTGTATGTGTACACGTAGTCACACAGGTCATGAATACACAGGATATACAGTACATGTAGAGGTTGTGTGTATGTGTACACGTAGTCACACAGGTCATGAATACACAGGATATACAGTACATGTAGAGGTTGTGTGTATGTGTACACGTAGTCACACAGGTCATGAATACACAGGATATACAGTACATGTAGAGGTTGTGTGTTTGTGTACACGTAGTCACACAGGTCATGAATACACAGGATATACAGTACATGTAGAGGTTGTGTGTATGTGTACACGTAGTCACACAGGTTATGAATACACAGGATATACAGTACATGTAGAGGTTGTGTGTATGTGTACACAAAGTCACACAGGTCATGAATACACAGGATATACAGTACATGTAGAGGTTGTGTGTTTGTGTACACGTAGTCACACAGGTCATAGATCAGATCATAAGTATGTGTGTATATTCCGTATATGTGTTAGGATGTGGGGTAGACTGAGATGATCCACTTACTGCTGACTGTTGTCTGGAGCAGATCTCCTCATGTTTGTATTCAGGGGTACAGGGCTCATCGTACAGGGGCGACAGGGGTGGCCGGGGAGCGCACATGTCCGAGTGGCGCTGTGGCGTGGATAAGGACGAATACTTCAGGGACGTCTGTGGGGTGCACCAGCTGTTGGACTAATCACAAGGAGATGTCCAGTGGTTAACATAGTACCAGGAGAAGTCCAGGGGTTAACATAGTACCAGGAGATGTCCAGGGGTTAACATAGTACCAGGAGATGTCCAGGGGTTAACATAGTACCAGGAGATGTCCAGGGGTTAACATAGTACCAGGAGATGTCCAGGGGTTAACATAGTACCAGGAGATGTCCAGGGGTTAACATAGTACCAGGAGATGTCCAGGGGTTAACATAGTACCAGGAGATGTTCAGGGGTTAACATAGTACCAGGAGATGTCCAGGGGTTAACATAGTACCAGGAGATGTCCAGGGGTTAACATAGTACCAGGAGATGTCCAGGGGTTAACATAGTACCAGGAGATGTCCAGGGGTTAACATAGTACCAGGAGATGTTCAGGGGTTAACATAGTACCAGGAGATGTTCAGGGGTTAACATAGTACCAGGAGATGTTCAGGGGTTAACATAGTACCAGGAGATGTCCAGGGGTTAACATAGTACCAGGAGATGTCCAGGGGTTAACATAGTACCAGGAGATGTCCAGGGGTTAACATAGTACCAGGAGATGTCCAGGGGTTAACATAGTACCAGGAGATGTCCAGGGGTTAACATAGTACCAGGAGATGTCCAGGGGTTAACATAGTACCAGGAGATGTTCAGGGGTTAACATAGTACCAGGAGATGTTCAGGGGTTAACATCTGTACTATAACTGGACATTGCTCTTCTTTTGCACAACTGTATATATAACTACATATTGCTCCTTTGCACTATTCAGATACATGTTTTGCACCGTTTGTGTACAACTTAAAATGTGTGTTCTAAATGCTTAAAAAAAATTATTTGTGTGTGTAAACAGACTTGGCGAATAAACCTGATTCTGATTCTGACTATACCAGGTGAAGTCCTGGGGTTTACGTTACTATTTCTACCATCGGCCAGACAGCCGTTCTCTGCAACACAACACATCTCACTCTCTCAAGGTCTGTGGCTACTAAAAGCTACTGATTTAAGGCACATTTAGAGATTTGGGGTAGGGCTTCTAATCAGATCTAATCTACATAGAGTAAGGAGGGGATAGGGGTGTACTCTACTAGTTTGACAACTTTATGTGTTTTTATGTGTGGTTTGTAAAGTGTTTGCCGCAAGCCTACTAGACTGATTTGTCTTTTGTCTCCTTGGTTAGTGTGTGAGGAGAGAGTGTTTGTTTGATGGACAATTAAATAAATCATCTGGTTTAGTCAAATTTAGTTTTGGAACTTTTCAGTGTAATCTCACTTAAAACTGAATTAAGAAAGAAAGGTTTTCACCCTACCGAGAACATTTGCATACTACAGGCAACGTGCTTCTACTCTATTAATGTGCTTCTAATCTACTCTATTATTTGTAGTACACAACAATACTTGTATACTTCTCTATTCTAGTGCCAACAATGTACCGTAAAGCAATGTCCTATGGGATAACTCCATTGTAAACGTAGCTGCCATGCTGAGGTTATCACCTTGATGAGGGTAGCCTTCTCCAGTCTCTGCGGGGTGCCGGCACTGTTGCGGTGCTGGCCTGAGTACGGTGTGGTGTACACCCTTTCACCCTCCGGACCGTCCGGGGGGGGGTAGGAGCTGTGCTGCGAGGATGAGTGGCGAATAGACGAAGGTCGGAGGTCACACTCTGGCCTCGCGACTCGAGATGACATGCTGTTATTGCGGCTGCCCAGCCAGGCCGTCTCAGTTGATGAGGGCCTACTGGAGCTGTGCTGTAAGGACACACGGAGGGCAAAGGTTAAGAATGCTTAGTGAAATCAATACTAGCCACGGTGGTTTCTCTGACATTGAGCTTTTGAGTTCAGATTAGAGTCTCACAGAGATCTGGCATCTTTGCAACTCAAACAAACTTGGCACCTGGCAAACCTGATAAGATTCTATTGTTCCGACCTGCCTTGAAAAGTTACGTTTGCTTTCTGATTTATTTCAATGACACCTTAAGTCTGACTAAATGTGTTGCCAAAGTCAAGCTGATAAACAATAAGGTTTGCATCATTATAATTGGCCGGTCAGTTGCTGAGTTTGATACACACACACACCAAGAACAACGTATTCTGGACAGAACCTTTTCACTACTAGCTAATTGGATCAGCAACCAGGCTGGTCTCATTTCTTTCTGTAGGGAGTATTCGCAAGGTCTTGATAACGTACAGTACCATTTATTTCTCAAGGTCCAAGTTATCTTAATGATGCTCTCTCTACAAAAAACAACGAATAATGTGGTAATTGTTCAAGGGCTATTGGATGTCAGCATTTGCTTGAGTTGTAACAGGGCAGGGATAGTGTTGAACTTTGTAAAAAGAAATCCTTTGGAATAGAAAAGTAGGCCTATTGATTAGCTTAAATTCACCAAAACAAAAACGTTCTGTGTATAGATATATATATAAATATGTGTCACCCCAGGTGTATATGTAGGACTAAATAATTCTCAAACTTACAATTAAGCTTAATGTACCTTATTTTGTCACATGTTCTGCCCTTTGCAACTTAAATATTTGAGTAAATAATTAGCCCCGTTTTCAGCCGGGCTTGCATGAAGGTAATCAAGTGCCTGCTTACACATAGGGGTTCAGTGTAACCAGGGGACAGTGGATTGTCCTCATGTTCAGGGGGAAACTGGAGGTGGGTGGACCCAGATCCTCGTCCGCTGAAGGACTGCTCCATCTTCAGAGACTCACTACGGCTGTGGCTCTGGCTGAGGCTATGGCTGTTACGACCCTGGCTCTGGCTCTGGCTCTGGCTGTGATAGCTCCACCTGTTAAACTCTGGAGCCTAGGAGGAACAACAAAACACAGTGTAAACAGTCTGAAGGGCCACATCGTTCTAACGTAAGACCGTCCTGAGCCTCCGCGTGGGTGTCTCACCTCTCTTGGTGTGGGGGTGTAGATTATGTCATAAACAGGAGGCGGGGGACTTAGCACCGGGACATCAAAGTCTTTGAAATGTTGGATCCAGTCGTAGAACTCTCTCTGATCCAGGCAGGTCACCACGATAGGGTTTATCAGCTTACCTGTGAAAACAGTGTGTTAGGCAACGTTCATGGTTGTGTACAAGTAAAAATCCTCTTTATTCACATGTACATGCGACTTTAAAGAGTAGACACATGCATGAAAACATTAATGTAACTGTATCTAGGTTGCACGTCATGTGACTGGGCGTTGGGGGGCACCTCAAGGGAGAGAAATAGTGCCTAATTTACCTTCAATCTTGAAGGTGTTGGCCTTGACCTCCTGACAGGGTGTGGTCACAGTGATCATATTGAGTGGAAGTTTTCCCTGCAATCACACACACACACACAGAGAGAGAAAAATGACATTACACCCAATTCTCTAGAAAGATACAAAAATCCCTAAAGCGTTATCATGGCGTCACAGGTCGTCATAGGCCGTTAGTCACCAGTGTGCGCTCTAGGGTAGAGCCTCAGGTTATCAGTAGATCAACTGTTTAGTACAAAGTGAAAATGAGAGCTAGACAGAAATAGTTTCTCCCAGCAGAACGACTCATTGGAAAATCATGGTAAGACAAACAAATCCGGGAACAAGATAGATAACATACTAGGTGAATTATTCAGTGGGACATTTTTAATGGTACCTTGTAGAAAAGACCGTGGCTCTCCTCTGATAAGATGATCAAAGTGCCCGGGTACATGACCAATAATCTGTCACTCTGTTCCTGTGGACACAATACAAATAATCAACCTACACATTCCACATATTAGATTATTTGAAAGTATTTACAGATTATTGGTCCTGTCAGTGTTCGGTTTAAGAGAAGACGATTTGGTATCATTTTGCCAGTGGAGAGTTAACACCTGATGAAATGTTGTTGAGCTCTCTGTGTCAAATATACCGTAACAGGCTTATGTCATTACAATAGCCTTTTATAGGCTGAAAACAGCTGATTTCCCAGCTGTGAGCTGATTCAGGTGACTCAGTAAGCTAAACAACCGCTTCTCACACACCCAGTTTATGAGCTCTCTATCTACCTCGACAGAGACACCCACAGGCTACATGAGCAATACTATTTAATAGGATTCAAACGAGACAGCATGTATTTCACTGACTGATGTATCTTTTGTTAACGCCATGTCTTGTATGTATCTCAGACTGTATGAGATTTATGAGCGACGGAACTGTAACTTTCTTACTATACTGCACATACCTTCCCTCCTGGTACCAGTGGGATTAGGTCATGCTGAAGTAGAGTTTGAATGCCTCAGTGCAAGACAGGAAGTACAGTTTAAATGCCTCAGTGCAAGACAGGAAGTACAGTTTGAATGCCTCAGTGTAAGACAGGAAGTACAGTTTAAATGCCTCAGTGCAAGACAGGAAGTACAGTTTGAATGCCTCAGTGTAAGACAGGAAGTACAGTTTGAATGCCTCAGTGTAAGACAGGAAGTACAGTTTAAATACCTCAGTGTAAGACAGGAAGTACAGTTTAAATGCCTCAGTGCAAGACAGGAAGTACAGTTAGTTTAGTGCCTATTGTGAATATTATAACTATTATTAGTCCCTATTGAAAAATCCCAGTTGTCTGTTTGGCCACAAGCACGAGTGATAACTATTTAGTAGATAATTAAAGAAAAAGATTGCAACAGTCAAGACCATGAATACATCTTTCTTTACCATGTCAAGGACATTCTGTACATGATTGTTTGAGTGGGTAATATGAAATACGGAGAAGAGTCTCTACATTCATTTAAGCATGTTAAAATATAAAAAAGTGTAAGGTTTCAGTGACTGATTTTTATGTTTCCGTGACTGTTGAACATATTTTAGTGACAGGTTGGTACGTATCACTTTCACAGTATAATGTTCACGGAAACGAATGTGAGACACCTCGCGAACCACAGAAAGGTGAGTTGGTTGTCATACCTGACAGGGCAGGTGTTGCAGGAGGACTTTGGTCACATGGACGATATGCCCCAGACTCTCACGCTGAGAGCCCTCCCACTCGTAGATGGGTTCTTTTCTGATTGAGTTTCGCAGTTCTTCCTTCCTCTCCCTGATCTCCTCCACGTTCTGCAGTTAACAGGGGGACATGTTGACATTAGTGAGTCATGAAGAAGCTCTTATTCATCAAACCAGTTTCAAAACCCAAACACATATAGTAAACTGTACTTTTCTGCAGTGTGAGCCATCGTTGCTAAAATATTAGTTTCAGTCGAGAAACCGATATTGCAATAAACAAATACATCACATTACTATTACGTACTGTAGGAAAAGCTATGGTATTTTTCTTATACATTTTTCAGAATGTGTTCATTTGCATATAGCTTATTTTGTCACTCATCCAATTGTAGCTGCTCTTATACCTGTATTTCAGCCTATGGCAAACGGGTGCATTAAGCTTCTCCACACCTGTGGGCGTGGCCACATTATGACCCAATGCAGAGGAGAATCTAGTGACGGAGCTGTTATGGTGGTGTTGCCACAGTCATGACCGCTCCCATGGGAACTTATCATGCATCAGGAAGACACAGCTGGGACCTACGTGACTCAACACATCCTGTGGTTGGACTACCTTTATTCCCGTCAGAATCAACCCGGGGTGGATTTCCTAAATCTGATTTATTTTGATAACTAGGTTAATCTGCAGAGCCGTCGTATTTTAAAATTGTATTATTTCAGTACCTTGACCCTGGTGAAAGTTTCCTCAGATGCGATGGGGTTGCCCCCGTTTATTTCAATGTGTTCCTTGAGCAGGCCGAACCACAGGTCCATCTCATTCTGGTTGGAGCAGTAGACGATAATAGGGTTCAGGCTGACACCTGCAGTAGGGAAAGGTCATGGGGTCAGAAGGGTCAAACGGGGGGGTGACCGACCACCAACACTTACTGCAGAAGCTCTAACTTATCTATATTTGGACCTATAGACATTTCTGTATTCTTTCTAAACAATAAAGGTTTAATGTCGCATGTTTGGGGTCTCCGCTAATTCACCAACATACTGTGAAGAGACTATAGGGTTGAGTACTCTGTAATGTTAATGAGATGTTCTATCAAACATTAACAGAACAAGCCCTGTATGCATAGAAGTAAATTCCTACTGATCTAAACAACCAGGTCAACATTTTTGATCGAAATAAATACACTTTGTCGAAGTAAAGCACCTTTTTGTCAACAACTGTTGACATTTCATTGCAGATTCCATGAATTATGTACAACAAAATTAAACCAAACATTTTTTCGTGTGAAAATGACTCAAGTTTAGTACATTTGATGGGAAATCATTGACTCACTGTAATATTAAAAATGTGTCTCTGAATTTTAAGCATTAATAAAAAAAAGGAAGGAACACTAAAACCGTGGCCCTATAGAAGCTACTGAGAAAAGAAGCAGAATCTCCTTTTATCAGACCACACACACAAACCAGAGATACCAGGCAATACAGCCTCTATCATTACATAAAAACGCCTTTGTCATTGGCAGGAAAGCTCAGCTTGCCAAATATCTGCTCCCCTAATCGGCAGTCGTGCTGTTGCGCGTTTGTTGATTTCTCCTTCTATCCATTTCAGGCTTAACGTTATACCTTGATTATGACACCCTTTTTGAAGGAGTAACTTGCCCTTGGTATGAAACCCTACCAAGCTCTTCAGGTTTGTAAAGTCAAGGCCTGATGTTCTGACCTGTCCGTCAGGTGATCTGCTGGACATTGTTAAGCGTGTGTTATTTACGTTTCAGAGTGGTAGAGTCTGGACTAGTGTCAGTACGATATACTCCAGACTCCAATTCCCACTAGCTTCCCCTCTAACAACCCCTCTTCAATGTTTTCGTCATGCCTGTGTTGCCTTCCTTAACCGTCATATTTTCCTCTTCCTTCTAAAATCTTTATCAATTTCTGACTGGGTCAACCTTTTATGAGAAGTTTCCGGGGCCTTTCTACAGCGGTGTCAGGGAGTGTACAAATACCAATCGACAGATTCCCTGTACTGCTACAACGAGGAGCCACGGTCATAAGGGGCCCATTTATCAAGCATTAAGTAGAGTCCCCTGGAAATGTGCACTAGATTATACGTCTTGACAGCAGCTTAGAGAGGACAGCTGAGCACCTGTTGTATAACAAGGGAGGCCTTGAAGAGCCATTTGACCCCACGACCGAGGGTGAAGTCGGGCGAATCTAGTTAGTCTTGGGGTTGAGAGGAGGTGAAAGGGGGGTGAAAGGGGGGTGAAAGAAGTCGCCAAAGTTTGATCACCGGAATGTCGAAAACATGGAAAACACCAGCAGATGAAAATAGCAGATGCTCGCAGCTTAGAGTTGTAAACGGCAAAATGGGCTCTGTCTGTTTCAGCTTAAGAGAGAAACGGGACAGCCTGATGTCACCTCCAACCAATGCCAACTCAACACCGACTAATTGGATGTAGTCAATAGAAAACTCACTTTTTAGGAATTCCTCTACTGCCACGCGGAGTGATTTGTTTTTCCCATTTAGGGAGAGATCAACTTACCGTTGATTTGGAAGGCATATTCCTGTGGTTTGCTGTGGTTACAGTTCTCCTGCAGATTGCAGATTGTGAGATCTTTCAAAGGAAGTGTCCCCTGCGCACACAACACAAGTTACATTTTATACATTGCCGAGCATCTCATCAAAAATATGTGGCAGCATTTTATATTATAACAAATAATTAACAAAATTTTAATGACTGAGAATATTGGAATGCATTTACAATAATTTCTGACTTTCATTTGTTCAACAATTGTCAATAATGGTGCTGTGTAAATAACATTTGAAAATAAATAATATTTTGCCTTGTTGCAGATCTTATTTATGACTGTATGTTATTCATCTCCTCAATGTCTTACTGCGGAAATGACCAATGAGAAAGGCAACCATGATTATAATTAGTAGCCTGCAGTGTTTAGCATTTTACTCTATTTTACAAGGTGTCCTGTGTAATCCATACAAACATCTCTATTAATAGATGTGGCATTGTAAGCCGGCCAGGTATCAGTAGGATTGTCTGAGGCCTCGTTTGTCACCATTTACTCAGTAACTTATCATTAACTTCTCCAGCCTCCAGCTCTGACAGTAAATCTAGTGAGAATCTGGCACTAACAGAACATAGACACTGATTAATTATACCTCATACTTTCCCAGACACGTTTAAGGGAGAATCATGAAGACTATGTATATAAATTAGGATGTCAACAATAAGTTGAGTTCAACCTTGCCTTTTTATATTAAAGCATTCCAGTAGGACGAGAATAACATTTTGGTTGTTTAAATACATTAGATAAAATAACCCCACATTTATGCACTCTATAACAGTATTCAAATCCCCATGCATCCATCTATTTCAGGCAATGTCCAGATGATTTTGGCATTTAAAATAATGAATATTTATTTAAATGTCAATGCAAATGTCATATATAGTCACAACATGGGTCTATAAAATGTGTTACACATAATGTGTGAAAACATGATTTAAACCATTGGGAAACAATTGTCCAATGCCTCAACGCGTATTAATGTTCTTGACATGGAACAGGAAGCCCTATTTTAGTAAATGGTTTAGCAGTCCCTCTTATATGGAACCATGTTTACCATATGCCTGATGTGCAGTATAAAAGATATCCTTCTACGTTTCATTTATTTGTGATACATTTATAAATATTTATTATTGCACATTGGGACATCAGTGAATCTTCAAAAATAATATAATGGACATTGTAGAATAAATGCTTGAAAGCTTCTCACCTGGTAGGTGAGTCCAGTGGTGTTGTTTGTAACAAAATGAAGATGTGTCTGGAAGAGATCCAGGAAGCAGTCATGCACATCCTGGAGAGAGACAAACAGACCATCAAACATAGAGAGACCTTCAGACACAGACCATCAAACACAGAGAGACCTTCAGACATAGAGCATCAAACATAGAGAGACCTTCAGACACAGACCACCAAACATAGAGAGACCTTCAGACATAGACCATCAAACATAGAGAGACCTTCAGACACAGACCACCAAACATAGAGAGACCTTCAGACATAGACCATCAAACATAGAGAGACCTTCAGACACAGACCATCAAACACAGAGAGACATTCAGACATAGACCATCAAACACAGAGAGACCTTCAGATTGTCACACAGTAAAAAAGAAGGGAAGACAGACAGACAGACAGACAGACAGAAAGGAATGATGAGGGCGATGACATCAAACCGATCTTATCAGGATAAGGTTTTAACAGTGGATTCACAACAGTGTCCTGCACACAACCTTCTGTATTTGTAGCGGGCTAGTCATGTCCGGAATAATGCCACACTATTCTTTACATGTTGATTGGACTGACTCTTTGTAATACTGTAGGAAGTGATGTACTGGACTTGTGTGATTTCTCAATAAGAAAAGTTTTTAGTAGGGTTCACATCTTTTCAACAAAAACAGTGAAGCAACACGTTATCCTCGCTCCATGAGTCACCGTGGAGAACATCATGTGTTCCTGCTGCTATGATGTCATCCCCGAAAATCTGAAAGATTCCCATAATTGAGTGCCGGTGTTGTCTTATGTACCTGTTCTCAAATCAGCCCTAAGGTCGTCTCGAGGGAGGCGTTACTCAATTGCGTACGTTCGACGCCTAGCGTGTTCCAACCTGGCCTGTGGTCCCCTACGCTCAACCTGTTTTCATGTGTTGCCGCCGGACGCCATGTGCAATGCAAGCTAAACGTTAGCGAAACGTTTCTCACGACCACAGACATACACGACGTCCTGTCCCTGACAGATGTTTGTTTGGTTTGCCTTCGGCCGGGGTGACTAACAGTCAGTTTGACGGTGGGGCTGAGGTTGTTTTCAAGAACACTATTAACCACAATGACTGCATGTGACATTACAATATGTTTATTGTGTTTAGTCGTGTTTTCATAACTAACTCTGATTGAACTAGATGTGTTGGCAGAACACCGAGTGTGCAGACAGGCAAATGTATGTGTGCTCATTTCTTTTTGTTTGTGTGTATATGTTTGTGTGTGTGCGTGTGTGTGTGTGTGTGTGTGTGTGTGTGTGTGTGTGTGTGTGTGTGTGTGTGTGTGCGCCCCGTGCGTGCATGTGCGTGTGAGCGCGTGCGTGCGTGTCTGTGTGTATACTATAGGTGTGTCTCACCTGGCAGTGGAGAAAGCGGAAGCGAACTCTCGAGCTGTGAATCATCCGGCCATAGTTCTTCACGTTGATGCTGCTCTTCTTCCAGCCGCTGGCCGGGTCATAGGGAGGGTCCCACTTGATGTTCTCGATCTTCTCCAGGTCTTTGTGGGTCATCTCCTGCAAACCAATCAAGCCAGCGAAGATTAGACCACAGTACGAATCAAATCTGATCTCAATTAAAACTCAAATAGTGGTTTTAATTGAAAGTCCTTTTGTGGTATTTATAGGTGACGGAAAGATGAATCCAATTACGGTTATCCTTACCTTCCTGGGAGTGACGGTGCAGAGGATATTGATGATGCTATTGGACTTCTCCTGTCCTTCCTGTGGATAATTCTTACGGAACAATCGGCTGCTGCTCAGGATGGAAAAGGAAAAACAGCGTGTGATACAACTTAAACATGTGTATCATACAGACACGTTTATATATCCTAGCCTATAGCGGTTAGCTTCTCAATAGAAGATTAAAACAGCGTGTGATGCAACATAAACATCTGTATCATACAGACACGTTTATATATCCTAGCCTAGCGGTTAGCTTCTCAATAGAAGATTAAAGCAAAGTTCAAAACTAATTTCTAATTTTCCCCGAGTTTATCCTGTCTTGGTCTTTGGTTTGAAAGTGTGGAGAAGTGTTAAGTGGCTGTCTGGTTTCTACGGTCACACATTTTATTTCATTTTGACCATTTACATTAAAAATAACAACTGCGATTATGAATCAGGGTTTGTGTCTCATCACGTCATTTAAATTGACCTAGACATTTTTCAATAAGAACTAAGGATCTATGTCTGATGTGTACAAGGGATAACTCTTAATTATCTTGTTTGTACTCCCTAAATTGCTCCTTTTTTGTCTAATCCGAATATTATTAGCATAACAACAAAACCTTTTTGACTGGGCTGATTAATTAACCTAACTGGCAAGCACCAATCAATCATGAAATAAAGAGATCATTACATTCCAGGTTATTGTCCTCTGAGTTCTGAACAGGGCAATACATTGTCTGTACTAAAAGACGCAATCCAGAAGTAAGAAAAATGGAATTAGAATGCAAGATGATAAATATCTTGCTATCTTTGCACCTAGCATTTTAACAGAACTAACATGCATTCACGTATTGGCTCCGTAGAGAATACTTTCACTGAACACTTAAAAAAAATCTATGTACCTGTGTATGCGTGTACAACTTAACAGAAACCTGGCAAACTTACAACAGATAGGACACCAATGTATTGGCCCTACACAGTCACCAGTAATAGGACACAAGACGGGATGAGGAGATTTGTGTCAAAGCAACACTTCATATGAGTTATAATGTCATGGTGTTCAGCTTGTGTTAAAGCAACACTTCATATGAGTTATAATATCATAGTGTTCAGCATGTATTAAAGCAACACTTCATATGAGTTATAATGTCATGGTGTTCAGCTTGTGTTAAAGCAACACTTCATATGATTTATAATATCATAGTGTTCAGCTTGTATTAAAGCAACACTTCATATGAGTTATAATATAATGGTGTTCAGCTTGTGTTAAAGCAACACTTCATATGAGTTATAATATAATGGTGTTCAGCTTGTGTTAAAGCAACACTTCATATGAGTTATAATATCATAGTGTTCAGCTTGTGTTAAAGCAACACTTCATATGAGTTATAATATAATGGTGTTCAGCTTGTGTTAAAGCAACACTTCATATGAGTTATAATATCATAGTGTTCAGCTTGTATTAAAGCAACACTTCATATGAGTTATAATATCATGTTGTTCAGCTTGTGTTAAAGCAACACTTCATATGAGTTCTAATATAATGGTGTTCAGCTTGTGTTAAAGCAACACTTCATATGAGTTATAATATCATAGTGTTCAGCTTGTATTAAAGCAACACTTCATATGAGTTATAATATCATAGTGTTCAGCTTGTGTTAAAGCAACACTTCATATGAGTTATAATATAATGGTGTTCAGCTTGTGTTAAAGCAACACTTCATATGAGTTATAATATCATAGTGTTCAGCTTGTATTAAAGCAACACTTCATATGAGTTATAATATCATGTTGTTCAGCTTGTGTTAAAGCAACACTTCATATGAGTTCTACTATCATGGTGTTCAGCTTGTGTTAAAGCAACACTTCATATGAGTTCTAATATAATGGTGTTCAGCTTGTGTTAAAGCAACACTTCATATGAGTTATAATATCATGGTGTTCAGCTTGTATTAAAGCAACACCTCATATGAGTTATAATATAATGGTGTTCAGCTTGTGTTAAAGCAACACTTCATATAAATTATAATATAATGGTGTTCAGCTTGTGTTAAAGCAACACTTCATATGAGTTCTACTATCTTGGTGTTCAGCTTGTGTTAAAGCAACACTTCATATGAGTTCTACTATCTTGGTGTTCAGCTTGTTAAGAGCATGACAATAAGCCAAACCTTGATTAATTCAAGCTTATAGCCATGCCAATACATTTTCACCTCCTCAAGAACTTTAAACCACTGAATACATTTATTTCAGGTTTTGAAGGTTCTTGTTCTGGTAGAAGTTCAATTCTATTCTACCCACTGACAGCTAACATTATTAAATATGAGACAAATATCAGGCAAATAGCAGCTGTATCAGACACACTCAGACATATGTAAGAGATAATGTGCTCCTCTGAATTCCCTCAGTGACCCTGACTACAGAAACCAAACCGCACAACTCAAACATTGAAATACCAGGAATTCCCTAAAAACAGCTAAAACAGCACACCTCAACAGACCAACTGAACAAGGCTCTTCCTGGAACAAACCCCAGAAGTTAATGTGAAAAAACAAGGAACCACAAGTGTTTTGTGAGAGCTTCTCCTTTCCTACCTGTTCCGGCGTATGAACCTTTTACTGGAGAACCTGAAGTTGTGTTGTGGAACACATGACATGCTGCTCCCCATGTTGCTCTGTAGTCGTTGGAGCAGTCCGTTTCCCCGGCAGACGTCCTGTATTTTATTCCCTCTGTTGCCTCTGCGTGTGATGGTGACTTGGTGGTTGGTAATCCAAAGCTGGGGGCCGAGTGCTCCTTACTGAGTCAGTGAGATACTGGGAGAGAAGTCAGTAGGGCGAGGACTGTATAAGCAGACTGCTGTGGGTGTGTGTCAGTGTGTGTGTGTGTATGTGCGCGCACAAAAGCTGGGTTTGGAGTGGGTTGGGTGCATGTGTGTGTGTCCATGTGTGGGTGTGTGTGCACAAAAGCTGGGTTTGGAGTGGGTTGGGTGAGTGTGTGAGTGTGTGTGTGTGTGTGTGTGTGTGTGTGTGTGTGTGTTTGTGTGTGTGTGTGTGTGTGTGTGTGTGCACGCGCAAAAGCTGGGTTTGGAGTGGGTTGGGTGAGTGTGTGTGTCTGTGTGTCTGTGTGTCTGTGTGTGTGTGTCTGTGTCTGTGTCTGTGTCTGTGTTTGTGTGTGTGTGTGTGTGTGTGTGTGTGTGTGTGTGTGTGTGTGTGTGTGTGTGTGTGTGTGTGTGTGTGTGTGTATTTCACACCCTTCCTGGGATCTCTCTTTTAAATCCATTCCACAACAAATACAGACAGGGGGGGGCAGAGCGAAGTGGGCCATTTCACACCTTTAACCAACCAAATGGGCCTCATCTCAATGACAGAAAGCCCATGAAAGACAGGTTTCTCAGAATTGATGTTGGTTTCAATCAATCTGGGACCTTCCAGACCGAGGCATGTCTAGGCATGAAAATGCCAGAGGCCAAAAGGAGTCTATTTATTTGTGCTCCGCTTGGAGCACAACAATGTCATTATGAAATGTATTTATTGGTTAAGGATGTGAATGGTAAGTGAAAGGTGTACAGCTGTATACCCAGATGGTTGTAAACATATAGGTCAACGGCTTCTGAGAAAAAGGAAATGAACATGTTATAAAACACAACATGGGAAACACTGTAATGGTTTAGGATCATGAGAAAGTAATTATCACATGACAATGTAATAATAAATAATAGATAAACAAGTGTAGATCAAATACCTCACTATGGGACCATTGAAATAACCTCAATATACATTCAAATTTTATTGATTTTAAAGATTTTATTTCAAAGCCCAATTTTTTTGTAAAGAAAGATATCACAAACACCATAAATTTAGAAACATTATTACGTGGACTCCTGAAAATTTGTCGGAAAAAACGCTTGGATGTTAAAAAGACAAAAAATATTCTGCCAGATATTGTCCAATTTCACATTGTTTGTAATTTAAATAAATGTTTTGCTATTGACAGCCGCAACGGCCAATAAAAGCCTAGTCTGATTGCGATGATATCTCAATGAAATGTTCAACGTTTGACTCATTAACTCCCGGAGGACTACTAAAGACATTGTAGTAAAGTAAAGCCGGACACACCTACACAGTACGGATAACTTCAGGTATTACATAACTGCTCAAGATTGCTGCAACACTATCTTATATTCCAGGAAACATAGCTTGACCCAGATTGCATGTCAACACACAGGCTTAGGTCTAACATTACTATCTAGAACTCAGGCGGACTCAGGAGGGTCTTGCGGCTTCCTACATGAGCAGGTCTTTTACAACAGTCACCAAAGGCTGTTTTAGCAATGTATTAGCAATGCTGTAAACATTCACAAACTCGCTTTATGAGGCTCTCCAGTCAGCCTTTAGGCACCTGCACATTGCTAAAACAGCCCATGGTGATGGTTGTAAATGACCTGCTCGTGTAGGAAGCCACAGGACCCTCCTTCTCCTGATTCCTCTGGATTTCAGAGGTGCTTTTGTTGCAGTGGATAACACTGGACTAATGCAGAATCTCAGGGAGCTCATTGCTATTTCTGGGATTGCTTTGAACTCTCAGACCGCAGGCAGAATATAAACCCCCGAAGCAAGATCAGAGGAGTCCCCCATAACCTGCGGTATCCCACAAGGATAGATGCTAGGGCCAATCCTCTTTATGATCTGAAAGCTAACACTTTGACAGATGTTTGGACGGCACCGTTTCTCAGTCCAATGGTATGCAGACAACACACACAGATAAGCAAATATAAGCACAAGTCTGAAAACTTGACTCCGTCAATTGTGTCCAACAGTTGAAATTGTGTCAAATGTTGGATGGAGTTCAACTTCTTCCAATTATGAGCAGAAAGACAGATACAATGCTTATATGCGTGCCAGAGCAGATCCTAAGCATCTGGCTTGCCATCTGACAACCACATTCCACTCTCAGCAGTTCTCACCACCTATTGTGTGTATTTCAACTCTACTCTCTCCTTTAAACTCCAAGTTTCTTTTCAAGTTCCTTCTCAATGACTAACATATTAAAAATTTAAAATAAATTCTGCCCTACACGTAGTCTGACTGCTAGAGTTACACTTAATAGTTGGCCAGATCGTCAGACAGAGACTGGATACATAGCATAAATGTCAGAGTAACGCCGGACACCTAGTCTGACTATCAGACCGACTCTGGACACCTAGTCTGACTATCAGACAGACACTGGACACCTAGTCTGACTATCAGACAGACACTGGACACCTAGTCTGACTATCAGACAGACTCTGAACACCTAGTCTGACTATCAGACCGACTCTGGACACCTAGTCTGACTATCAAACAGACTCTGGACACCTAGTCTGACTATCAGACAGACACTGGACACCTAGTCTGACTATCAGACAGACTCTGAACACCTAGTCTGACTATCAGACCGACTCTGGACACCTAGTCTGACTATCAGACAGACACTGGACACCTAGTCTGACTATCAAACAGACTCTGGACACCTAGTCTGACTATCAAACAGACTCTGGACACCTAGTCTGACTATCAAACAGACTCTGGACACCTAGTCTGACTATCAAACAGACACTGAACACCTAGTCTGACTATCAGACAGACTCTGAACACCTAGTCTGACTATCAGACCGACACTGGACACCTAGTCTGACTATCAGACAGACACTGGACACCTAGTCTGACTATCAGACAGACTCTGAACACCTAGTCTGACTATCAGACCGACTCTGGACACCTAGTCTGACTATCAAACAGACTCTGGACACCTAGTCTGACTATCAGACAGACACTGGACACCTAGTCTGACTATCAGACAGACTCTGAACACCTAGTCTGACTATCAGACCGACTCTGGACACCTAGTCTGACTATCAGACAGACACTGGTCAGCTAGTCTGACTATCAAACAGACTCTGGACACCTAGTCTGACTATCAAACAGACTTTGGACACCTAGTCTGACTATCAGACAGACACTGGACACCTAGTCTGACTATCAGACAGACTCTGAACACCTAGTCTGACTATCAAACAGACTCTGGACACCTAGTCTGACTATCAAACAGACTCTGGACACCTAGTCTGACTATCAAACAGACACTGAACACCTAGTCTGACTATCAGACAGACTCTGGACACCTAGTCTGACTATCAAACAGACACTGAACACCTAGTCTGACTATCAGACCGACTCTGGACACCTAGTCTGACTATCAAACAGACTCTGAACACCTAGTCTGACTATCAAACATACTCTGAACACCTAGTCTGACTATCAGACAGACACTGGACACCTAGTCTGACTATCAAACAGAAACTGAACACCTAGTCTGACTATCAGACAGACTCTGAACACTTAGTCTGACTATCAAACAGACTCTGAACACCTAGTCTGACTATCAGACAGACACTGAACACCTAGTCTGACTATCAAACAGACTCTGAACACCTAGTCTGACTATCAGACAGACACTGAACACCTAGTCTGACTATCAAACAGACACTGGACACCTAGTCTGACTATCAAACAGACACTGGACACCTAGTCTGACTATCAAACAGACACTGGACACTGAACACCTAGTCTGACTATCAAACAGACTCTGAACACCTAGTCTGACTATCAGACAGACTCTGGACACCTAGACTGACTATCAGACAGAAACTGAACACCTAGTCTGACTATCAAACAGACTCTGGACACCTAGTCTGACTATCAGACAGACACGGAACACCTAGTCTGACTATCAGACAGACACTGGACACTGAACACCTAGTCTGACTATCAAACAGACACTGGACACCTAGTCTGACTATCAAACAGACACTGGACACCTAGTCTGACTATCAAACAGACACTGGACACTGAACACCTAGTCTGACTATCAAACAGACTCTGGACACCTAGACTGACTATCAGACAGAAACTGAACACCTAGTCTGACTATCAGACAGACACTGGACACCTAGTCTGACTATCAGACAGACACTGGACAACTAGTCTGACTATCAGACAGACACTGGACACCTAGTCTGACTATCAGACAGACATGTAGCTTGACTGTTGTTCCCACACTGATATCCGGTCTGTGTTCCAGCTACAATAGTGATATACAACATTAACCATGTCTACACTGTATTTCTGGACAAAAGTGAGATTTCTTTTCATTCCCAAGAACATCAAAGTGACCCCAAACCTAAACATTTAGTCATTACAAAAGTCACATTTTGTTCTGTGTCAAGATTCTGGTGTAGTGGTCAATGGTTAATAGTGAGAATGTAAAGGTGATTTGTGCATTTCATCTGCATTTCCTTTCTACTGATTTAATGTGATGGTGGTGGGACTAAACCAATTTCAAATAACCCTGGAGGCAGAGCAGAGACTATGGTTATAGTACAACTAATATTATTTAAAAAAAACATATGTAAAAAATGAAATTAATAAACAGACAGTGTGTGTTTCCAGACAAACGTCAAGTCAACTACAGTGATCACCTGCGGTTCAGAATCTCACATACCAATGCCTTAATTTCAGTTACTGTTCACGACAGGGTTTCAACATCTTGTCATTCGATATGAAATATAAACATGACCTACAAAGTGACATTTCTTTCGCCGAACAGGAATGCATAAACAGTTTAGCCGGAGGCATTGAACATTGATCATTCAACACACTGGGTGAAACACTGGTCTTTATGATGATCATAAACCTGCAATCATAAACCTGTCTGAGAAAGCAGAGGTCTGGCGTATTATTGGAGAAGACCCACCACTACTCGGATCCAGTAACCTAGCTAGGTACAATTAAGACAATTTCAGTAGGAGGTGATTATCTATTTTAAAAATGGAAACTATTATGTAATATGATGTATAAAAAAGTTATTTTATAAAAATCACAAGCTAAAGATAGCCTTACATCTCAAAAACGTCCACACTGGGAGAAGGCATGACCCTCAATCACACAAATACACTGATCAAAATTATGAACGCAACACTTTTTTTTTGCCCCCATTTTTCATGAGCTGAATTCAAATATCTAAGTCTATTTCTATGTACACAAATGGCCTATGTCCCTCAACTATTGTCAGCAAATTTGTGTTAGTCAGCAGCACTTCTTCTTTGCCGAGACAATCCATCCACCTCACAGGTGTGTCATATCATGAGGCTGATTAGACAGCATGACTATTGCACAGGTGTGCCTTAGGCTGGCCACAATAAAAGACCACTCCAGAATGTGCAGTTTTACTGTATTGGGGGAGTATGGGGGGGTCAGGAAACCAGTCAGTATCTGGCGTGACCACCATTTGCCTCACGCAGTGCAACACATCTCCTTCGCATGATTGTGGCCTGTGGAATGTTGGTCCACTCAACTCAACTTCAATGGCAGTGCGAAGTTGCAGGATATTGGCAGGACCTAGATATATATATATATCTGGTATACGGCGATCCAGAGCATCCCAAACATGCTCAATGGGTGACATGTCTGGTGAGTATCCTGGCCATGGTAGAACTGGGAACGTCATACACAGGGTCTGCCATCTGCCCCGTACAGTGAAAACCGGGATTCATCCATAAAGAGAACACCTCTCCAAAGGGCCAGACGCCATCGAATGTGAGCATTTGCCCACTCAAGTCAGTTACGACGACAAAATGCAGTCAGGTCAAGACCCCGATGAGGACGACGAGCAGATGAACTCCCCTGAGACGGTTTCGGACTGTTTGTGCAGAAATTCTTTGGTTATGCAAACCGATTGTTGCAGCAGCTGTCCGGGTGGCTGGTCTCAGATGATCTTGGAAGTGAAGATGCTGGATTGGAGGTCCTGGGCTGGTGTGGTTACACGTGGTCTGCAGTTGGGAGGCCGGTTGGATGTAGTGCCAAATTCTCTGATACGGATTTGGAGACGCTTATGGTACAGAAATAAACATTCAATTCACGAGCAACAGCTCTGGTGGACATTCCTGCAGTCTGCATGCCAATTGCACGCTCACTCCAAACTTGCAACATCTCTGGCATTGCGCTGTGTGATAATAAAACTGCACATTTTAGAGTGGCCTGTTATTGTGGCCAGCCTAAGGAAAAGTGCAAATTTAGACAGATTTGTGAACAATATTTGAGAGGCATAGGCCCTTTGTGTACATAGAAATAGTATTAGATCATTGAGTTCAGCTCATGAAAAATGGCGGCATACACAAAAGTGTTGCGTTCATAATTTTGTTCAGTTTAGTTAAGCAGATATTAAGAAGACACATCGTTAGGGAAAGACACTGTAGGATTATGCCACTGAGTTGTATGGCAGCTTTGACACTATATCTTACCAGGGGAACATTTCAAACAGAGCACATGTAATGCAGGTTCAGATCCATCTAAATATCATATGCTGGACATACTGTACCTTCAATATGTAGGGAGATGAGCAGATTAGAGTGGTGAGAGCGGTGGGTGCAGCTGTTTCATTAGCTGTTACCAGTCTGGAAGTGGCTCCATGTGGTGAGCATTATCTATGTGGGGCAGAGGGCCAATTACTGAGGGCCACATCACAGGGACAGAAACCGTTCATGTGGTGGGATTGGTTTGGTCATGATTCAGCCGGAGGAAACGTTTCAGAACAGTTGGTGACCTTATGCCAGCCTCTTATGCCAGCCTTTAGTCTGAGGGCAGGTTGCCGCCGGTTACACTTTCGGACCATTCTCACAATTCAATCACCACCTCTTTGGTTTGGTATGTTAAATGCCAGGTTACTTGGACTGTATCAGGCCACCAGATCGTCAACCTCTCCTCTTGTATTTTCAGAAAAAGTAGTTTTGGTTTCTGAAAAGCAGTACAATGGACCCTAACCTATGCCGCCCGCAGCAGTACGTCAGAACACCTCAGGATATGGGAAATGTTTTACACTTACATTCGCTAAAGTAATTCTATATGTTGTTGGGATGAATGTCATTTCAGCACCTAGACCCAAACTTGCATATTACAAGACAGTGTAGTGGAGTCCAGTAGAGCACTAACAACATGTTAACAAATAATCTAGAAGTTTCACCACATATGGTTTCCCCCAGTTTGTAGTATGAGTTATAACTGGGGCAACACAGAATTTCCCCAGACTGTTATCCAGACTTAGTGGGCAAGAAAGGGGTGCTAAAATCACACCTCTGGGGAATAGGTAAAAGGGGTGATATCAGGTGTCCAAAATAAGAACAAGTTCTCACACAGGAAAACCGTAAAGTAATCTGAATTGCACTGTGATTGGATTGTCTTTGAAGAGAAGATCAATCGGTTTAGAATTGTACAATTCTGCAGCAGGATTACTTCTGAATTTGTAAGTGCCCCTCAAAAACATTTTATATACTACAAACATACTTTAAAAAACATTGGTAAAATAGATTTTGCTTAAAAAAATATTTTATTTGAGTAAGAGTTATTTTTACCTACCAGGTAGATATCATGAAAACAGGCTATATAGCTTATTTCAGCACAAATTGAACTAATTTTAGTTAATAAAAGGAAAACAAAAATATCTAAATGTTTTTTTTTGGTTTTCCAATTCTTAGGATAATTTTTTTGGGTGCATCCAAAACATTTTATAGCGCTGAACAGTAATGTCCCATATTGTTCAATAGACCAGCTAAAATGCAGTTGTTTGGACGTCTCCAAAGAAACAGGAGAGTAGGGTCCCCTGATGTCCTTAGGAAGGGTCAATTAATATATTATGGAATGTAAATATTGCTGCTTGAATATCGACTAAATATCAGAGGATCCCATCTGCTCTTGCTGCGACTGATACTAAATACTAATTCCAAGCACACGACGTTCATAAAGCAGTTTGACAAATACTTTAACTTATTTATTTTATTTTCATACCGATAAGTCTGTCTGAGACCTTTTACGACTGGAAACCTGTTAGAGCAAATTAAAAAAGCAATAAAATACAGGGTGAGGTGGGGTACAGAGAGCTAGTTAAAATACAGGGTGAGGATAGGTACAGAGAGCTAGTTAAAACACAGGGTGAGGATAGGTACAGAGAGCTAGTTAAAATACAGGGTGAGGTGAGGTACAGAGAGCTAGTTAAAACACAGGGTGAGGATAGGTACAGAGAGCTAGTTAGAATACAGGGTGAGGATAGGTACAGAGAGCTAGTTAAAATACAGGGTGAGGTGAGGTACAGAGAGCTAGTTAAAATACAGGGTGAGGATAGGTACAGAGAGCTAGTTAAAATACAGGGTGAGGTGGGGTACAGAGAGCTAGTTAAAACACAGGGGGAGGTGAGGTACAGAGAGCTAGTTAAAACACAGGGTGAGGATAGGTACAGAGAGCTAGTTAAAATACAGGGTGAGGTGGGGTACAGAGAGCTAGTTAGAATACAGGGTGAGGTGAGGTACAGAGAGCTAGTTAAAATACAGGGTGAGGTGGGGTACAGAGAGCTAGTTAAAACACAGGGGAGGTGAGGTACAGAGAGCTAGTTAAAACACAGGGTGAGGATAGGTACAGAGAGCTAGTTAAAACACAGGGTGAGGTGGGGTACAGAGAGCTAGTTAAAATACAGGGTGAGGATAGGTACAGAGAGCTAGTTAAAACACAGGGGGAGGTGAGGTACAGAGAGCTAGTTAGAATACAGGGTGAGGTGAGGTACAGAGAGCTAGTTAAAACACAGGGTGAGGATAGGTACAGAGAGCTAGTTAAAACACAGGGGGAGGTGAGGTACAGAGAGCTAGTTAAAACACAGGGTGAGGATAGGTACAGAGAGCTAGTTAAAACACAGGGTGAGGTGGGGTACAGAGAGCTAGTTAAAATACAGGGTGAGGTGAGGTACAGAGAGCTAGTTAAAACACAGGGTGAGGTGGGGTACAGAGAGCTAGTTAAAACACAGGGGGAGGTGGGGTACAGAGAGCTAGTTAAAATACAGGGTGAGGTGGGGTACAGAGAGCTAGTTAAAATACAGGGTGAGGTGAGGTACAGAGAGCTAGTTAAAATACAGGGTGAGGTGGGGTACAGAGAGCTAGTTAAAATACAGGGTGAGGTGAGGTACAGAGAGCTAGTTAAAATACAGGGTGAGGTGAGGTACAGAGAGCTAGTTAAAACACAGGGGGAGGTGGGGTACAGAGAGCTAGTTAGAATACAGGGTGAGGTGAGGTACAGAGAGCTAGTTAGAATACAGGGTGAGGTGAGGTACAGAGAGCTAGTTAAAATACAGGGTGAGGTGGGGTACAGAGAGCTAGTTAAAACACAGGGTGAGGTGGGGTACAGAGAGCTAGTTAAAATACAGGGTGAGGTGGGGTACAGAGAGCTAGTTAAAACACAGGGTGAGGTGAGGTACAGAGAGCTAGTTAAAACACAGGGTGAGGTGGGGTACAGAGAGCTAGTTAAAATACAGGGTGAGGTGAGGTACAGAGAGCTAGTTAAAATACAGGGTGAGGTGAGGTACAGAGAGCTAGTTAAAACACAGGGTGAGGATAGGTACAGAGAGCTAGTTAAAATACAGGGTGAGGTGGGGTACAGAGAGCTAGTTAAAACACAGGGTGAGGTGGGGTACAGAGAGCTAGTTAAAATACAGGGTGAGGTGAGGTACAGAGAGCTAGTTAGAATACAGGGTGAGGTGAGGTACAGAGAGCTAGTTAGAATACAGGGTGAGGTGAGGTACAGAGAGCTAGTTAGAATACAGGGTGAGGTGAGTACAGAGAGCTAGTTAAAACACAGGGTGAGGATAGGTACAGAGAGCTAGTTAAAACACAGGGGGAGGTGAGGTACAGAGAGCTAGTTAAAACACAGGGTGAGGATAGGTACAGAGAGCTAGTTAAAACACAGGGTGAGGTGGGGTACAGAGAGCTAGTTAAAATACAGGGTGAGGTGAGGTACAGAGAGCTAGTTAAAACACAGGGTGAGGTGGGGTACAGAGAGCTAGTTAAAACACAGGGGGAGGTGGGGTACAGAGAGCTAGTTAAAATACAGGGTGAGGTGGGGTACAGAGAGCTAGTTAAAATACAGGGTGAGGTGGGGTACAGAGAGCTAGTTAGAATACAGGGTGAGGTGGGGTACAGAGAGCTAGTTAAAATACAGGGTGAGGTGAGGTACAGAGAGCTAGTTAAAATACAGGGTGAGGTGAGGTACAGAGAGCTAGTTAAAACACAGGGGAGGTGGGGTACAGAGAGCTAGTTAGAATACAGGGTGAGGTGAGGTACAGAGAGCTAGTTAAAACACAGGGGGAGGTGGGGTACAGAGAGCTAGTTAGAATACAGGGTGAGGTGAGGTACAGAGAGCTAGTTAAAACACAGGGTGAGGTGGGGTACAGAGAGCTAGTTAGAATACAGGGTGAGGTGAGTTACAGAGAGCTAGTTAAAACACAGGGTGAGGTGAGGTACAGAGAGCTAGTTAAAATACAGGGTGAGGTGAGGTACAGAGAGCTAGTTAAAACACAGGGGGAGGTGGGGTACAGAGAGCTAGTTAAAATACAGGGTGAGGTGGGGTACAGAGAGCTAGTTAAAATACAGGGTGAGGTGGGGTACAGAGAGCTAGTTAAAATACAGGGTGAGGTGGGGTACAGAGAGCTAGTTAAAATACAGGGTGAGGTGGGGTACAGAGAGCTAGTTAAAATACAGGGTGAGGTGGGGTACAGAGAGCTAGTTAAAACACAGGGTGAGGTGGGGTACAGAGAGCTAGTTAAAATACAGGGTGAGGTGAGGTACAGAGAGCTAGTTAAAACACAGGGTGAGGTGGGGTACAGAGAGCTAGTTAAAATACAGGGTAAGGTGAGGTACAGAGAGCTAGTTAGAATACAGGGTGAGGTGGGGTACAGAGAGCTAGTTAAAATACAGGGTGAGGTGGGGTACAGAGAGCTAGTTAAAATACAGGGTGAGGTGGGGTACAGAGAGCTAGTTAAAATACAGGGTGAGGTGGGGTACAGAGAGCTAGTTAAAATACAGGGTGAGGTGAGGTACAGAGAGCTAGTTAGAATACAGGGTGAGGATAGGTACAGAGAGCTAGTTAAAATACAGGGTGAGGTGGGGTACAGAGAGCTAGTTAGAATACAGGGTGAGGTGGGGTACAGAGAGCTAGTTAAAATACAGGGTGAGGTGGGGTACAGAGAGCTAGTTAAAATACAGGGTGAGGTGAGGTACAGAGAGCTAGTTAAAACACAGGGTGAGGATAGGTACAGAGAGCTAGTTAAAATACAGGGTGAGGTGGGGTACAGAGAGCTAGTTAAAACACAGGGTGAGGTGGGGTACAGAGAGCTAGTTAAAATACAGGGTGAGGTGGGGTACAGAGAGCTAGTTAAAATACAGGGTGAGGTGGGGTACAGAGAGCTAGTTAGAATACAGGGTGAGGTGGGGTACAGAGAGCTAGTTAAAATACAGGGTGAGGTGGGGTACAGAGAGCTAGTTAAAATACAGGGTGAGGTGAGGTACAGAGAGCTAGTTAAAACACAGGGTGAGGATAGGTACAGAGAGCTAGTTAAAATACAGGGTGAGGTGGGGTACAGAGAGCTAGTTAAAATACAGGGTGAGGTGGGGTACAGAGAGCTAGTTAAAATACAGGGTGAGGTGAGGTACAGAGAGCTAGTTAAAACACAGGGTGAGGATAGGTACAGAGAGCTAGTTAAAATACAGGGTGAGGTGGGGTACAGAGAGCTAGTTAAAATACAGGGTGAGGTGGGGTACAGAGAGCTAGTTAAAATACAGGGTGAGGTGAGGTACAGAGAGCTAGTTAAAACACAGGGTGAGGTGGGGTACAGAGAGCTAGTTAAAATACAGGGTGAGGTGAGGTACAGAGAGCTAGTTAAAACACAGGGTGAGGTGGGGTACAGAGAGCTAGTTAAAATACAGGGTGAGGTGGGGTACAGAGAGCTAGTTAAATACAGGGTGAGGTGAGGTACAGAGAGCTAGTTAAAATACAGGGTGAGGTGGGGTACAGAGAGCTAGTTAAAATACAGGGTGAGGTGAGGTACAGAGAGCTAGTTAAAATACAGGGTGAGGTGGGGTACAGAGAGCTAGTTAAAATACAGGGTGAGGTGAGGTACAGAGAGCTAGTTAAAATACAGGGTGAGGATAGGTACAGAGAGCTAGTTAAAACACAGGGTGAGGTGGGGTACAGAGAGCTAGTTAAAATACAGGGTGAGGTGAGGTACAGAGAGCTAGTTAAAATACAGGGTGAGGTGAGGTACAGAGAGCTAGTTAAAATACAGGGTGAGATGGGTGTGCTGCTTCTTTGAGTGACAGGCTACAGATCTGAGTCTGTGTGCTCATTACTCATTACTATCACATATGGGGAGTCTCTCTACACTGTAACCTTTATGCAGTTTGCAAACAAATAATTAAACCTGCCCTGTCCAAAAAACTAAAATGAATAAGCTTTCTCTACACAACAGTACCGGTAGTTCTTGCCCATTGCACTATACCAGGCTATGTGCTCTCTATATGCAGGCAAAAGTAATGTGTGTGTGTGTGTGTGTTTGTCCCGCCTGCAAGAGCAGCCACAGGTGTTCATACTACGTGACTGAGGTCATGAGGGGTAAAGTGAGAGTGCTCAGCTGTCTCCTCAGATCAGTGTGAAAGGAGAGCAGGCTAGGAGAGGAGACAAACTACATGATACAGTAGTGGGCATAGCAACACACCCATGCACTTAGAGAAACCTTTAACATAACCTTCCCTACAAGCACAAGATCCATATACAACACAGTCCATAAACAACACAAGCTCTCACACCTGGAAAACACCTTTATTTATTTTCTATACAGTGTATTGCTCCATTTCCCAAAAGTGCAAAATTCATTTTGAAGACTCTCCATAAATATGACAAATATAAACAATTATAAATAAACGATGCAAAATCACAATAAGGCAAACTGAAAAGGCAGCCGTCACATTGCGTTAATGTTTCAACCTGTCAACCGGGGTGATTCCCTATTTACATTTGACTCAACAACACGGAGGCCAAGGTCATATGTGGTTGTGTGTGGTATTCACGTATGGTATATTACAGACAGACAGGAACCAGTATATTCTTATTGGACTAGCTGTCCACAGAGACACCAGGTCAGGTAACAGATTAAGAAAGTGAAATTGGGTTTTAAGAGGCAGCTAAACAGAAGTGTTACAACAACCTGTCTACAACCTGACCATGTTTTCAGAAGACCACAAGACACTTCACCATAACTGGAGATCCACGTCATACATCAGAGCCCTATATTTAAGGTCAAAATAAAAATATATCCCCTGGAAAATTAATTCCCGATTAACAAAGACCTTTGAAATAAGGAAAATAAAAAACTTCCCAGAAGTTTGGCAGTTTATCGAACGGTACCTCTGCTACCTTTAATGGAACCCAGTAAAACTCTCACTTTTAACCCCGTGGCTGACACAGCTCCATCATCCCAGGTAAAGTATCAATTCCGATTAAGGTGAAACTATGTTCCATATTTTACCAAACCTTAATTGTGTGCCTTCAAGTGGAATTTCTAAGGAATATTATCTGATAGACGTCTTCCAGAGTTTCATTATAATGCTTATTTAATTATGTATTACGCCCATGTAATATGCACTGTTGCCGGGGTAAATCTGGGTCCTGTTCAATAATACCACCATGATGTATTATAAGTGTAAGTACAAAACAAAGAGTTTATTAGACAAAATGACAGCACCATGTGTGTTCCACATTCACATTACCACTGTTCGTTTTAAGCTTAGCCTTACGTGTTACTTTGTTAACGCAGTCCCGATTTTAAATCTTTAAAAGTTAATATTCTGTTAACCCATACTCATATTCTTGGGTTAGGGTTAGCAATATGATATGCAGAAAAACGATAACTTATCAACGACCAAAGTAATACTAAAAATGCAATTTCCTCATGGAGGTTGACGTCACACTCCTGAGGAGGATGAACTGGCCAATAAGCAGTCTGCTTCATGAATATTTTAAAGAATGGTACATGCACAAACCATTGAGTTAAGGTATGCTTACGCCAAGACAGAAAAACTGCTTTAAAATACTTAACATTCATGAAAGGAACACTAATTCACTCAGGTTCTAGTACATTACAGGTCATATTTCATAGAAATTCGGAAGCACTCTTTCAAAGCTGAGAAGCGTGATACTCCTATATGTATCATCATATTTACAACGAATTGGGCTCTTTCATTTAGGTAGAGGACATTAAGCATTATTGGGTGCCAGTTACCATAATAATTAATTACGCCAGTTGCGTCATGCATCTGGAAAGTGTAAAAAATAAATCGCAATACATACAAAAAAATAACCAATAGGACAGATTTTCATTGAACTGTGGTCCTTATAGATATTTCAGTAGCTTTTACCCGCATTCATGTCTCAGGTTAGGAGTGTTGATCTAGAAGCACTATTATGCATCCTAAAACCTGCCAGGCATCTGGCCACATCACACACAGGCACATATGCATGCACACACACACACACACGCACACGCACACACACACACACACACAAGTACAGTGTGATGAATAAGGAAGACAATGAATATCATTAACTAAATACTGTTCTGCAGGTCTGTGGTAGCCAAAGAATCTAAGCAACACACGTATTTATGCAGACATACATTATGGTCCCACTTGAGTCTGATATACAACTGATTCACAGCTTAATACATTTGTGTCTGCATAAATAAGTTTGTAGCTCAGATCAAGCGCGCATGTATGTGTGTGTGTGTATTAGATACACGACACACCTTTTTTCAAGATAATGACACTTGACATTGCAAGAAAGCGCACCTTTTCCTAATAATGTATGTGTATTTTTGTTATATACACATACCTTTGTAAAAAAAACACATATGTGTCAGCCGGTACCATATAGCAAACATTAAAGACTAAGTCATATAGCAGGTACCATATAGCAAACATTAAAGACTAAGTCATATAGCAGGTAGCATATAGCAAACATTAAAGACTAAGTCATATAGCAGGTAGCATATAGCAAACATTATTAATGGGTCCCTATATAACCTGATACACGGTTAGGATACACACACACATTCACGATCGGAAGACATCTAAACTTTGGAGGGAAGAGCAGCATATGCTGGGGTTTTTATCTAATATAAATATGCTTTTTAAGACAAAGACATTTGAAAAGAACAAAGAGACAGAGACAGATGGAAAGACAGATAGGGGTTAACAACCTGAACCTAGATCAGCACTCCTACCGCCAGATGTTTAATCAATATAGGCCATGACATATTTCACTCAGTTTAAGACCTCCTCATTAATCCTCTCATGTTCCTGATACACTTTATACACAAACCAAACACAAGGCAACTCCACAGACAATTGCACGTGTTTTACATCCCCCTTGATACAATTTCATCCATGGATATGGATATGATAGAATTACTTTTAGACAACAAAATAAAAACAATAAAGACTTCATAACAATGGTTTTCAAAAGGCATCTTTCAAAATAGTCTGAATAAATAATCTAGAATGAATAAATATGAAATATAATTTAATGTAACATTCTCTGTTCTTATATAAAAAAAGGATTTAGAGTAACAATAAATTAATAATCTATTTTCTTCTCCGGCTCATTGGTTAAAGTTTACCACGTTGATTTAGGACCAGCCTTCTCTCTCCACTCCGAGCCATAAACTTTTAGAGAAAAATGGTAGTGACCGAAGATCTGCATTATCTAAGTGGAGAATTCTACCCCATAGTTATCAGTGGAGTAGAGCGATAATAAACAACATGACTCGTTACTGACACCTAGTGGGGAACATACAGCAGCACAGCTCATTCGTCTTCCTGCCAGCCGGGACACCAGCCAGTCAACATGCATTGCAGAACTGGTTGAAAGATACAGATACATACAAGTTAAACTCATACACATACATAGACGACTGTTCGCCCGTTTTGGGGTCACTTAGAATTATCCTTGTTTGTTAGAGAAAAGCACATTGTGTCTATTAGAATAACAACGTTGTTAATGAAGTAAATAACTATTGTAGCTGAAAACAGCAGATTTGCAAAGAAATACCTCCGTCTACATAGACAGAGGTCCGTTATCAGCAACCCTCACTCTTGTGTTCTAATTGCACGTTGTGTTTGCTAATCCAGGTTAATCGTTTTGAAAGGCTAATAAAGAAGCAATAGGTCGGACCTTCTTTAGACTAGTTTAGTATCTGGAGCATCATCATTTGTGGGTTTGATTACAGGCTCATAACAGTCTGAAACAAAGAACACAACACAACGTGCCACTGGAACACAGGAGTGAGTGAGGGAGATTTAAAACACTAACAATGTGTGCACTGTATTTTTGATAAATTTGATTTCAAACAAGACCATTTCTAAGTGACCCCAAACTGAGAAAGGTAGTGTATGTATATATTATTGCAAAAATGGCAAAAACCTAATAAATACATTTTTGGAATAGGACAGAGAAGCAAGAAACCAAAGACAGTTACAGTACACATGATACACAAGGTGACCCGTCTGCGTTCGCTGTTTCAAGCACTGAAGTGCAAATGGATGGAAATAGTTGGAATTTTTTCCCCAAGGCTCTGTCAAAATCACATGGCCTATATATTTAAATAGACTAAGGTTTCTTATAATACAGTGAGAACTTAGAACACATGAGAATCAGCAGCACCCTCTGTTTCTGCCTCCAGCCTCCACTGCGTCTCCCTCTCCCTTCCACCCTCCCTCCCCCCATTAAATGTATTCCGCCTGAAGTCAACCCCTCCACTCACTCTTTACCTGAATCAAGGGTGCGAACCCCCCCAAACCCCCACCTTCACACAGAGCAGTTGCGTTTCTTGCCGGGGCCTTGCTGCGTGGCGGTGACGGCGCTGGAGGTCAGCCGGAGCCTAACCCCGTGTCAGAGGCTGGTGGAGGACACAGACAGTGTGGGTGACGAGGGCGGGGGGAAGTTGAGCAGCTCCAGCACGGCCACGCCCACACTGCTGCGTCGCGTAAACATGCAGGAGGCCGCCACCCACTTGTTGCTACGCGGGTTGTACTTCTCAATGGAGTTGAGGCTGGAGCTGCCGTCGTTGCCGCCCACCGCATACAGCCAGCCGTCCATGGCAACCAGGTCGTGGGTACTTCTGTGGGAGCAGAACAACAAACCTCCGTGAGGCGTCAATCAATACATTGCCTGTCTGAATGCGGAGTTAGCGCCTCTACCCACGCCGTTTAAAACTGTTTTAATAATGTCATGTGGAACAAGGCACAACCAGCTGACGCCCTAATGATTCATGTAGGATTTCTTTCACTTCCCATTCAAATTCCTAGCCAGATCTTCAGTATCTGTATTCAATATGCTATGCTAAAGTACACGAGATGCAGGGGCTAACCAGCTAGCTAGAAATAACAGTACCCATACTCTGCTTCAATAACAAACAGATTGGGATTAATCAGATAGAAATAACAGTACCCATACTCTGCTTCAATAACAAACAGATTGGGATTAATCAGATAGAAATAACAGTACCCATACTCTGCTTCAATAACAAACAGATTGGGATTAATCAGATAGAAATAACAGTACCCATACTCTGCCTCAATAACAAACAGATTGGGATTAATCAGATAGAAATAACAGTACCCATACTCTGCCTCAATAACAAACAGATTGGGATTAATCAGATAGAAATAACAGTACCCATACTCTGCCTCAATAACAAACAGATTGGGATTAATCAGATAGAAATAACAGTACCCATACTCTGCTTCAATAACAAACAGATTGGGATTAATCAGATAGAAATAACAGTACCCATACTCTGCCTCAATAACAAACAGATTGGGATTAATCAGATAGAAATAACAGTACCCATACTCTGCCTCAATAACAAACAGATTGGGATTAATCAGATAGAAATAACAGTACCCATACTCTGCCTCAATAACAAACAGATTGGGATTAATCAGATAGAAATAACAGTACCCATACTCTGCCTCAATAACAAACAGATCCCACGCAGATCTTTCAGTTATTGTCGTGATTAAGTAGTTAGACTCTCATCTACAAAAGCTCAGTCGGCTATAAATTAAATGTCATTAAAAGACAGCCTTAGCAGGACTCCAAAATGGTTAGGTTAGTTAGTTACCACTTACAACCGTAGTGTAGTGCAGGGACTTGCACTGACAAATACTGTGCATTCCTAGGGGCTCATTGATCATAACCAATGAGGGCCAAACCATATATCAACATGAAAGTATAAATTTACATAAAGCCAAGGCCATGGTTGACACGGTCATGGTTGACACGGTCATGGTTGACACGGTCATGGTTGACACGGTCATGGTTGACACGGTCATGGTTGACACAGTCATTGGTATACAGTGCCAAGTGGTAGAACAGGGGAACTTGACAAATGTAGTGTACTAATCTACTAGTCTACTTAACTTTAGCTATGCTTCCAGTCAACCAAGGACCAACGGAGTGGGCCAAATGTATAATTTAACATGAGCTCAACACCGTATCACCTTGACCTCAATGTCGATCTCAGAAATAGTATTGTTTTAGTTTTTTGGCTTGTGTTGCATTTCATGCTACGGCGCTGTGTATACCTCAAAGGCTTTTAAAGGGAGGCTTTTGACCATATATGGCAAGTAGGCCCAATTAGCCAAAAAATGCACAGGCAAGTGGTATTCATATACTGATACGAGATCATTAGTTGTAGATTTTATTTTCTAGGCACACTAGCATCCCACATTCCATTCTAATACAGCTATAGAACTGCTTCTATCCAAAACTGAGAAATGTGCCAGGGACAAAACATTTCTAGGTCAGATTCACTTTGTTTACTCCTAATTTGGCACCATGTATGTAAACCTTCTGACTATCAGAGAAGTGTTCAAATACCTGAGATCTTTTAAATACTATCAGAGTTTATTGAGCCACTAGTAAGGGCAAGTAAGGCAGGTGTTTTGGTTCTCTGAGACATATGTATCGGTTCTATTGCAACAGGAAAGCTAAATCAAGCACAGTATTTATAATGCACTCAAAAAAAGAATATTTGAACCCTGAACTGCAATTCATTGTCTGTCAACTAAAAATATAAATCTTGTTTAACAGCTTGCACCCAAAAATTTGAAACCTAACCCTTTAAAGAAAAAATTGTTAATCAGCAAATATATATATTTATTTTCTTAAAAAAAAAAAATTAAAGTTGAAAGGTCTGCATTATAAAGACATTTGATGAGCAACAGCAAAGGTTAGTAAAGCATTCACAGATTATTGCTAGTGATTGTGATGTGACTGGAGCTCCGCCCACCTGCGGATGTTCATGGGTGCCACGCCCTCCCAGGCGTTGGTCTTCGGGTTGAACCGCTCCACTGAGTTCAGGCAGCTGGTGCCATCGTTGCCCCCGGCAACGTAGAGCATGCCCTCCAGCACAGCCACTCCGGCGCTGCTGCGCCGACTCAACATGTTGGCGATGGCCGTCCACGCGTTACTCTGTCACGACCAATAATATAGGGTTGTTGGAGGTCACATGGTCAGAGTTTTAAGGGACAGCACAATGCCCGTTTTACTCAAAATGTTGCTTCTACGTTGTGATTTCAGGCCAACTCATAGATGATGTAGTCTGTCAGAACCACAGTCATTGCTCTCTCCCACCGCCACCCTTGTATGCAGCAATTAACCTTGTTTTGTATCACGACTGAAAATAATTACCAAAAATCATGCTCCATTGAGATTCATCTATTGGTCTGATATGGGTCTGTTTTTTTTACCTGTGGTTCATATTTCTCCACAGTTGCTAGATGTGAGGAGCTGTCATACCCTCCAACTGCATACAAACTGCCATCTGCAGAGAGAGAGAAACAGACATAGAATAGATGTAGCTCCAAATGCATACAAACTGCCATCTGCAGAGAGAGAGAGAAACAGACATAGAATAGATGTAGCTCCAAATGCATACAAACTGCCATCTGCAGAGAGAGAGGGAAACAGACACAGAATAGATGTAGCTCCAAATGCATACAAACTGCCATCTGCAGAGAGAGAGGGAGACAGTGAGAGAAACGGGCAGACACAGAATAGCTGTAGCTCCAAATGCATACAAACTGCCATCTGCAGAGAGAGAGAGAAACAGACACAGAATAGATGTAGCTCCAAATGCATACAAACTGACATCTGCAGAGAGAGAGAGAAACAGACACAGAATAGCTGTAGCTCCAAATGCATACAAACTGCCATCTGCAGAAAGGGAGAGAAACAGACATAGAATAGATGTAGCTCCAAATGCATACAAACTGCCATCTGCAGAGAGAGAGGGAAACAGACACAGAATAGATGTAGCTCCAAATGCATACAAACTGCCATCTGCAGAGAGAGAGGGAGACAGTGAGAGAAACGGGCAGACACAGAATAGCTGTAGCTCCAAATGCATGAAACGGGCAGACACAGAATAGCTGTAGCTCCAAATGCATGAAACGGGCAGACACAGAATAGCTGTAGCTCCAAATGCATGAATTAATACATGAAGTTAGATACACCCTTGCTCAGGTGACACAACTCAAATAAGGAGGACCACACTTGCTCACCTAAAGTGGCCACGCGAACATATCTCCTACGGGTACTCATGGCAGCGATGGAGGTCCAGGTACTAGTCAGAGGGTCGTATCGCTCTGCACTGTAGGGGTGGAGAGGGACATTAATTACATACCGCATATGTGTCTAGTGTACGGAGTACAACAACCCCACCTGTTGAGACAACCAGTCTGTCACATCACTGGCATACAAACAGGACAGCCTTTATATAGTGGAACAGTCCAACACCCATATCTCTTACACATTATAGGGGCACATGTTAGCATTATAACACATATGAGGATGTCTCCAGGTTATTTCATTTGTTAACAGACAGACAGTGGAGAGAAGACAAGCACTAGAACTAGCACCGGGCCAGATCTGAAGCCAGGGCCACTCTGGTGTCAGCAGAACCGTTCCACTACGAACCATATGTGACATAAGTGTACCTGTTGAGACAGGAAGCTCCATCATAACCACCAGCGGCATACAGGAGGCCGTGTAACACAGCCACGCCCAGACAGCTTCGTCGTGTCCCCATGGAGACCTCAGGTTGCCAGGTGTTGGTGACCGGGTCATATGACTCCACAGTGGCGAGATCTGAGGTGCCGTCATACCTGAGGGAGAAACGGAGTATACCAGAGAGTTGTGTGTCTTCTGTCAGGATTTGGATCCATGTTCGGTGTCAGAGTGCCATTGTCACCATTAAATATTTAACTGGGCAGATCTCTGCTGCTAATCTGGCTTTGTCCTGTTTCTGTTTCTCACTTACAAACCCCATCTTCTAGAAGGCTTTACTCTGACATGGTGGTCTAAAGGAGCACTTTCGTACAACTTTGTAAAACGTGAAATATAAACCTGTTTATAAGCCTATTTGACATGATATGGATTTGAAGTAATCTGTTTATTTCGCAGAGGCCTGAGTACATTCCTGCCTGATATTCCAGACTGTGATCAGTGCATCAGATTCTACTTCTACATGTTCAAATGCAAAATTAAAAGCTGACCACGTGTTTCACACACAGGGTCATTCCTTACCCTCCCACCGCATACAACTTGTTGCCTATAGCCGCCACGCCCACACGTGCCCGCCGTGTGGACATGGATGCCACCATATGCCAGCGGTCCGTCCGGGTGTCGTATGCCTCACAATCGCCATGGATGGCAAACAGGCTTCCCCCACCTGGGCACGGGCAAAACAACAACCACATAATCACAATAGGGGCACAACCAGTGTTGACAATGGACCCATTTCAGTACTAACAATCACTGTGCGTGCACATGCTCGACTGTGTGTGTGTGTGTGTATGTACCCTGGTGGGTAACCTCGGGGGCACACTGACCAACGGCGAAGAGTACGGGGCTGGCCCCCTCACAGCGGCGCGGCCGGGTTCGGCTGTTGCTCAACACGCCCCTCTGCTCGGGCATCAGGTGATACTTCAGAGCCTCAATAAGCAGGTCTTTACACTCAGAGTGGTGTCGCACCAGGAGCTCCGTGTCCACGTTAGTCATGAGGAAATCTCTCCGTAGCAGCGGCAGACGCACGCACTTCATCAGCTGGAGCGGGCAGAGGAACAGTGCGCTGTCGTTTAACGTGTAAGCTGAGAGTGTCTGATGTGTTTGTATTGTGTCAGTGGGATTATATGACCCACTGTACTGAGGTCGTGTCCACGGAGCCTCAGAGTGTCTGATGTGTTTGTATTGTGTCAGTGGGATTATATGACCCACTGTACTGAGGTCGTGTCCACGGAGCTTCAGAGTGTCTGTTGTGTATGTATTGTGTCAGATTATATGACCCACTGTACTGAGGTCGTGTCCACGAAGCCTCAGAGTGTCTGTTGTGTTTGTATTGTGTCAGCGGGATTATATGACTCACTGTACTGAGGTCGTGTCCACGGAGCCTCAGAGTGTCTGATGTGTTTGTATTGTGTCAGTGGGATTATATGACTCACTGTACTGAGGTCGTGTCCACGGAGCTTCAGAGTGTCTGTTGTGTTTGTATTGTGTCAGATTATATGACCCACTGTACTGAGGTCGTGTCCACGGAGCCTCAGAGTGTCTGTTGTGTTTGTATTGTGTCAGTGGGATTATATGACCCACTGTACTGAGGTCGTGTCCACGGAGCTTCAGAGTGTCTGTTGTGTATGTATTGTGTCAGATTATATGACCCACTGTACTGAGGTCGTGTCCACGGAGCCTCAGAGATGTTTCTCACCCAGGGAACGTGCTGCCTGCGACCGTCCACGTCATGTTTGACCCAGCTCAACACGGCCCGGTACACCTCCTCTTCTGATGGTACGTTCAGGTTGTCACTGGAGATCAGGTCTAGTACCTTTAGAGACAGGGGAGTATAGGAGAGAATTGCATATATATGGATGAGGCAAGGGAGAGATTAAAATACAACGACAAAAAGGAAAACAAGTTCAGTGGGTACCAATTGTCTACTTTATATCGAGGAGTGAAATTATTATGCATTTGTTGCATATCGTATTTACCGTAGTATATGTGGCACTCTGGAGAAGTGAAGTTCCTTGCTCAAAGGAGACTGAAACATTTTGCTCAATCAAGTGGCACTACGGTTACTGTCCAAAGAACAATGTAGTCTAGTCTAACTGCAAGATTACATAGCAATTAATCAAGTTCTGATCACACATTTCTCCATTACAACAACAAAATGGTAAGCATTGTGTATTAATGTAAATGCATGGGACACAGTCACAAAACATATGTTAATGGGGGCGTAGAGACGTTTTCTTGGCATGGCATCCTTATATTGTCATCTTTCATTAAAAAAGTACAGCTTGACTGAAAGAAAAATCTATACATGATAAACAGGGGTGTATTTTGCAGGAGCAATTCTCTGAATTATAGCCTGACTATAGCCCTGCTATATTACAGAATGTATATGTGTCGCTGTACACTGTGTGTTTTGCAGAGAGGCTGGCACTGCACCCAGAGTGGGGCTGGGCAGGGCTGGGCTAAAGTGGAATGCTGCTGCGGAGATCAGAGCAAGCAGTAGCCCCAAAGGAAGAGCATCAGCTAACACACAGGAAGTACAAAACAACACAGCACAACAGAACACTACACAGCACAACACAGCACAACACAGCACAACAGAACACAGCACAACACAGCACAACACAACACAGCACAACAGAACACTACACAGCACAACACAGCACAACAGAACACAGCACAACAGAACACAGCACAACACAGCACAACACAACACAACACAGCACAACAGCTTCCTTTAACATTCCCTGCATTTACATAATGCACCACACTGTAGCTCGCCTCTATACTGAACAAAGTGAGCTCAAACACACTCAGACCATTTGGTAAGTAAATCCCACTCTGGTGCAGAGAGATGGCAGGTACTGAACAGCTGCAGAGCAAAAAAAAGGTCCCAATGCCCCCAGTCTCTGAAGTTAGTCTCTATCTAATCAGACATGTGGGTTTCATGGCAACCTAAAATACCATGGCACATATTGTAGGAGTGTTAACCTAATTGGGCCATATGGCGTGGCTCGTTGGGGTATGATCCTCGCTTCAGGTGCGAGAGGTCCCGGGTTCAAATCCCGGACGAGCCCATTTTTGTAGCAGTTGGTAGCTCAGTGGTAAAGTGCATACTTTGTGTGTATGACGTCCTGGGTTCATATCCCAGCTGCTCCCCAGGTCGCCGTTGCAAATGAGAAATTGTTCTCAATCTATGGCCTATGGTTAAATAAAGGTTTAATAAAATTAAATACATAAATGTCTAATCTAACTTGAAAACCGTCATGGCCACCTACTTTACTTTTCAATAGACTCATTCATCTATCTCTCAATTTTTTGTCCACTTAACAAGAAATACATACATTATTAATTTCATTTATAACATAAGTCGCTGAATTGTCAGCCGACATACTTAAATAAGTTATCGGGGGGGACAAAATGGAAAAATGACCTTGTTTTCAGATGTCACAGTTTACACTCTTTATGGTTAGCTAATAGATGGCCAACAAATGTAAGACCTTTATGCATGTCTGAACAGTCTAAGCGTTTTAGATATAAAGAAGACCCACATCGTACACAAACATTATATGATAAAATGTTGTCACAAAAAAGTAAGGTAATCACAACAGAAAGGGCTACAACGGCAGCAGCCAAAATAAGAATCAAACGCCCACTATGGCCCATACCTGCTTTAACGGCAGCAACATGAACTCCTCGGTCTTGGACACCTCCACAAAGTGCTGCAGGACGTATTTGTGGGCTGACTTGAGCAAGTCACTGCAGGAGTGCGTGTCGGCAAAACCCCGGATGCCCAGGCAGTTGGAGGGGTCCAGCTGACTGAGGAGGAACTTACAGCACGCATCCCTCACTCCGTTGAGCTGCAATAAGCTAGCTGCTGGCAATAATGTCTGCAGGTGGAAGGAGATATGGAGAATCAAATTGAAATATGTTGACATATTATGCAAGGAATAATATAGCAGGGTGTTGGTTGAAGTAAGAACTTTTGGTATAATTGGTATGATGGTATGATTATTAAATAAATATGTATATATGAGGCTAGGAAAAGAAGATAATTTTACACAGTCAGGTAACCATGAGTATCAATGTTCCAGTAAAACAATTTTACAATATAATTTTAAGGTGAATAAACATTTTGATTGCAGACAGGTATGGCAACACAACTTTTACAGATGTATCACTTTTACAAATGCAGGATTGTTTGTTCTGACATAACCAAATATCAAAACATCTTATGTTCACATCCTTTGTCTCAGTCATGACATTTTACATCTAGCTAAGTTTAAACAGAAAAAAAGATTCTTCTACCTACCGAAACTCAAACAAAGTTACATTTTTTGTTAGAGGGAGAGAGACTACATTCAAGAATATTTTCAGTGTTGTTAATACAGATATTGCCCACCATGAAGTGCCCAGGCAGAGTGTACTTTCCTAAGGGAATTGGTTCGTGTTTATGATGCAGACATAGATGAACGGAGTGTTCATCTCACCTGAACGTTGCCCTCTCCCACCACAATCTCTGCTGTATAGGCGTACTGAACCAGCTGCTCCAATGCCTGGGGGTCAATGTCATGTAGTGTTACATGGGTCTGTCGACTCTCTGACATCTCATCTGCAAAACCAGAGACAACAAGACATCCCCACAGAATAAAGTCAGGAGATCAAAGTAGGTATGCGTACCATGGTACAGATCAATGTCATTAGAATACAGGCAGAAACTTTTAAGAATTACCGTCTGTCACACCATCTGGTGGAAAGTTCTTCTAATGATTTTTAAAGGACATTCGATACTCGGAAAAGCTAAAACGCTGTGTATCTCACGTCTGTCCTATGTAGGGTTGTGTCTAGCTGAAATCAATACTATTAAAATGCACTTGTGATAAATGACACCACCACGTTTCCTTGTTTCTCTATAACTCAGAGATGTATATTTTCCTAGTAGACTGACATTCAGTTTGCTCATTTGCATTCGACCTGAGGTGCCATTTGAGAAACACACAAGAACCTTCAGTGGTGGTATTTGACTGAACTGTATTTCACAGTCGGTAAACTCCAGCCCGTCCAAACATACTGCAGCTCCACTGTCTTGTTCAACATTTGTGAAACCTGGCTAGAAAAAATGTGCTTAATGTCTGAATGACTTGAAAGTGTGTGTCAGCAGAGCGTAGATTCACCTACTTGTGAACATGGCGTGGAAATATGGACTGCATGAGGCCAGCACCACCTTGTGAGCCTTGATCTCCTTATTGGAGACGTGCAGGACGATGTCACAGAGGAGACCACGCTGGCGCATCCTGTTCATGGACACAAACGAGTCATGGTAGTGGCGTTTGGAGTTGTGTGAGATGCTGTGGCCGTCCCGGTTTAGTAGCTGCATGCCCCCCTCCATCATGATGTCTGGTTCAGCCGCAGCAGTGGGGTCCTCTCTGAGCTTCACTCTGGGGGGCTGCAATACACACATGGGGGGGAGGGTTGTTTCATACAAATACAACACAGGTTTGTTTACCACAAATACATTGGCACTCTGGCTTTATCTTTTCTAAACAGGAGAGTGATTGTGTGAATGTGAAAAACTTTAGCCTTCTTTGAGCAACTAGCTCGCCACGCTATATGTAATGAGCAAAACCTCAGACAACACATTCTTTTGTATTGTACAATTATAACATGTTATTTGATTTTTTATTTTTTTTTAATCGCATCAATCTACACACAATACCTAACCTCAGACAAATATTTTTCATTAAATTCTCGAGGACTTAAGTATTCAGAACCTTTGCAATGCCACTCCAAATTAAGCTAACCCTTAAAATGTCTCCAGAACCTGATTGGAGTTCACCCGTGGCAAATTCAATTGTTCAGTCGCACACAGTGCATGTCAGAGCTCAGTTACAGAAACTGCTTCGTCCAAATGTTTGAACACCTCTGCAGCATAATTCCATTGATTTCTTTATGACTAGTAAACCCCAAATAATATTCGGATGTTGAGGTTCTGCTACAAATTCACTTCAGCAACCTATTAAACAATCTACAGAATCCAAAAAATTCCATGACAGGGGTCTCCAAACATCTCCAGCTACATAAACTGCTCGCTGTAGAGCTTTTAAATAGGAATATTATTTTCAGTTATTTTCCCCAAAGAACCAACATTTGTGTCTGTGTGTGTGTTGGGTCTGTGCTGCTGCAGCATATTTTGTGGCAATGGTTGCAATTAAAAAGAAAATAGATATAAATGATACACATAGTTATTATGTTATCCCAACTAGGAAGAATGAAATGCCAATCAGGGGAAATCTTCCAACATTACCTTACATGTTCTTGAATATCCCTATATTTATAATACAAGCCTGTTTACAATACCACACACACACACACACACACACACCAAACCACCATTAAAAACAGATGCCATAAGGCCAAGGTGGGAGGAGGATATTTCGAAGATATTTCAGCTGCCTTGTAAACACCAGAGCTTCAAATTTACGGCAAACAGTTTGATAACGGCTGTTCTTCTTCATACAATTTAATATTAGGGGCCAGTTATATTCCAAAACTGTTCACGGTAGGCATTTGTTAATCATTCAAAGCTAGATTTTGGGATCTATAGAATAGCATGTACACTGATGAACCAAATCAGTGTAAATTTGGCATAATCATTATTATGCCAAATATGCTGTAGGTCCACAGTGTGCCGCCAAAACTGTGCCAACTCCCAGAGGTATGAACTTTACAAAACCCTGAAGGTGTCCTGTGGTAACTGGCACCAAGACATTAGCAGCAGATACTTTAGTCCTGTAAGTTGTGAAGTGGAGCCGCCATAGGTCAGACTGGTTGGTCCAGCACATCCTACAGATGTGAGTCCTGGAGAATCTGGAAATCAGGGCAACACCATGAAGTCTTCATCAAATACCTCAAAACATGTGTACAATGTGTCCAGTGAGCATTACCCTGCTGAAAAAGGCCACTGCCATCAGGGAATAGCATTGTGAGGCAGGTGTGCACCTGGTCTGCAACAATGTTTAGGTAGGTGTTGTGTCCAAGGGACCGAACCAGGGTTCCCTAACAGAACATTGCTCATAGCGTCACACTCCTTCCACCTGCTTGTCCCGTCCATGTGAGGTAAAAGAAAACGGGACTCATCACAGGACTGTTCTGACCACTGATGACACGTCCCTCCTGTAAACATAATTACAATAATATGTGACTTGTAGATGGGATGCCCAACCCTAAACGCAGACACACTTCGCTTGTTGAGGATAAATCTGTTTTATTGTCCGATGAGCACAAAGAAACGGTACCCATTAAGATAATCAAGAACACAACAACATCAAACGTTTTAACATTGTCCGGATGTCCTCTAATCTCATCCCTAGACCATACTCAAATGACATGTCCAATATTCCACGGAGAGCCGCATGATCGACATGAGTAAATCATATTATTTTAGTTAACCTGTCAGAGCACAGGGCAGCAGTGTAAAGCTGTGCTGTTTGAACAGCTTCAGATTGACAGAAATAAATAGCAGTTTAACTGCTTTTTTTCACCTTTAACATGACCTATAACGTGAACAATTCCATTTAAAAAAATGAAACCTTTGAGGGGGAATAATTAAAAACTAAAACCTTACAATAACCTGGTTGCATAAGTGTGCACACCCTTAAACAAATACTTTGTTGAAGCATCTTTTGAATTTATTACAGCACTCAGTCTTTTGGGGTAGGAGTCAAATTGGCATGGAACATCTTGTCTTGGCAATATTTGCCCACTTCTTTGCCAAAACTGCCAAAAATCAGTCATATTGCGAGGACATCTCCTGTGCACAGCCCTCTTCAGATCACCCCACAGATGTTCAATTGGATTCAGGTCTGGGCTCTAAGCGGGACATTGCAAAACATTAATCTTCTTCAGGTGAAGTCATGTTTTTGTGGATTTGGATCGTTGTTGTGCTGAAAGGTGAACATCCTCTTCATCTTTCTAACGGAAGCCTGAAAGTTGTGCCAAAATTGCCTGGTATCTGGAACTGTTCCTAATTCTCTCAGTCCTGATTAAGGCCCAGCTGAAGAAAACAACCCCAAAGCATGATGCTGCCACCACCATGCTTTACCGTGGGTATGGTGATATTTGGGTGATGTGCAGTGTTGTTTTCACACCAGACATACCTTTTGGAGTTATGGCCAAAATGTTCAACCTTGGTTTCATCGGACCATAACACATTTGCCCACATGCTTTTGGAAGACTTGATGTTTGTTTTTGCAATCTTCAGCCGGGCTTGGATGTTTTGTCTCTGTTGTGCCATATTTACTCAACCTGAATATGACTGTCTTCACAGTGTTCCAGGGTATATCTAACACTTTGGAAATGATTTTGTACCCTTCTGCTGACTGATATCATTAACCAATGAGATCCCTCTGATGCTGTGGAAGCTCTCTGCAGACCATGGCTTTCGCTCTGAGGTGCAACAAAGAAAATGTCAGGAAAATCCGACTGGAACAGCTGATCTTTATTTGTGATTAATCAAAGCCACTTTATATTATGGCAGGTGTGTAACGACTTCTATATAACACGATAACGAATGTGATTGGTTAATTCTGAACACAAACCCAGTTATAAGAGGATGTGCACACTTATGCAACCAGGTTTATTATAAGGTTTTTATTTTTTTCAATTGCATTGAACACATTATAGATCACATTAAAGGTGGGAAAAAGTTCTGACATGATGCATCACTAAACCTGGCATTTTAACAGGGGTGTGTAGACTTGTTATATCTAATGTAAGTATTCACAGCCTTTACCATGGCACTCAACATTGAGCTCAGGCGTATACTGTATCCCCTGATCATCCTTGAGATGTTTCAACAACTTGATTGGAGTCCACCTGTGGTTAATTCAGTTGGTTGGACATCATTTGGAAAGGGACACACCTGTCTATATAAGGCCCAACATTTGACAGTGTATGTCAGAGCACAAACCAGTCTAAGAAATTGTCTGTAGACCTCCGAGACAGGATTGTATCGAGGCACAGAAAAATGTTTGCACCATTGAAGGTTCCAATGAGCACAGATGCCTCAATATTCCGTAAACGGACAAAGTTTGGAACCATCAGGACTCGTCCTAGAGTTGGCCGCCTGGCCAAACTGTGCAATCGGGGGAGAAGGACCTTGGTCAGGGAGGTGTCTAAGAATAAGATGAGCTTTCCAGACATACTAGATATGGTGGCATTAGCCATAATCATCAGCTAAGCTCCACCAAAATAAATAAATACACCAACGGTGGTCTTTGTGTCTGTCAGCCAATACAGTCTTAGCAGAACTTTAACATTTACTATAAATCCCACATCCTGAGCTGCATAAAATCTGTCTGAGAAACGAAGTGACAAATTGTAACTGTAATCAGTGACAGAGAATCATGTGTAACCTCACCTCCTTCTACAAAGGACTTCAGTCATACTCGACCTCAATGTCATTATTTTGCAAATTGACAGACATTTCTTTGCACATTTTCATTGCTCGTTTTTCTAATGCACAACGACTCCACATGCTAGAACAGCCTTTTGTTTTATTAACCATTTCAGTAACCTATTATTACCATAGTTTCCTACCGACAGCTTTATTTATATGTTTTAAAGAAGAAAAACATGTTTTCGGTACATTGCCAGTAACAATAAATAAGAATAGATTGTTGTCACTGCAGTAATAAGGAGAGAAAAAGAGTGACTATATTCATAGACCCGGCACTAAGCACACACAAACCTATACCCAAATGCACTTAACACTTCCGTTTTCTGACTGACTCAGCATTGTGAATGGCTGCCAGGCGCAATGTTGCAATTTAAATGCTGTCCAATTCACCGCTGTGACCATTTTGGTTTCTTTAATCTAAATATATTGTCACTACGACTTCCTGCTTCAGCTTCTAGTTGTTTTATTGATATTCATAAATTTCCAGTACTGAAACAAACACCTACACAGTATCATCATCATCATCATCCGCAAGAGAAATAATGGCAGAAATACTAATTACCAATGTTGTGACAAACGTTGCGGTTGCGTTGAACACACGACACCTCCCCTTATTACAGAAACGATGGGGAATGGGAATAAAGCATCAGAGACTTCCAGCTTGATAATCCCTACTGTCTGACTCGGTTCATATTTGCAATGAACCAAAACGCGTAAGTGTGCCCCGTCCCATACTTGTGTAGAGAAAAGCAATAAAACCTCTGATATAAAACGAGCCTCTGTCAACCCTCTCGTTGACGTAAATGCAAACGGCATGAGCAATGACATCACATTTTAAGGTAGACCCAAAGCAGTTCTGCTGCCTACCATCTTTCTCATGTTTAATTACAAATTAACTGGGATAAATCCTATTTGACTGCTGTTTATTGTAATATTGTAAAAGGCAATAATGACTTAGAAACATTAAATGCCCAAGGTGGAAATGTATATTACCTACACCACCTTAAATTGCTAGTAGGCTGACACACTAACACAACAGAACAGTCCCAAAAAAGATATCTCAAACACACGCATTATCGCAAAACATATCCTGCAACAAATAATAATGGACCATTCATCTGTCTAGACACACCGATACAAGAATGTTACAATGTCCAAAGAAACAAATGACCCTATCACAACTGCTTATAACCAAACTACAGCAGGTTCATAAAATCATAATTACACAGTGACACACCAAATATTAATATTTATCTGACGTATACCTAGATAGATGTCTAGCTATAAATCCAGACTCACCAGTACTAGCCGTCGGTGTAGCAAGGTCAGGACAAATTATGTGTAATCGTTTCCAGTTTGTTGATATAGTCCACCATTTAAACTGTAACAAATTGATAACGATCGTGTCGCATCCAAACACCTCTACTTGTATCGACACACACACCACAATATACACTGACAACTGTGTATTTTATAACAATAATAGATTGAACACGGAGTGATGGGACACATGTTTTGCTATTATTGCACATGATAACACATCAAAAGCCATCTACAAACCATTTTTAATCCGCAGAATATAACATCTTAATCGGCCCTGGGGTGCATTATTTCACAAAACCGGACGTTTTAAATACAATAGAACAAGGCGGGACCTACCTACATTTGGTCCAATCAAAATCAGTTATACTGCAGCTCCGTTATATTGGTTTCTGTTGACGAAACGTTTCCCAACGTCACACTTAACAACGTCAGATTGGTCACGTTCATGGTCGTATTACTTTGCAGTCAACTTGACGCACTAATGGCAAAGACCGGGTATGTGCTTTTCGGAGGCTCTTATCAATCAATCAATCAAATGTATTTTATAAACCCATTTTTACAACAAATTAGTCACAAAGTGCTTTTACAAACACCCTGCCTGAATCAGACAGAGCACACATTGACAAGTTGATACACGGCGGCTAGAAATAACTCCCTGATGGGTCGTATTTAGGAACCAGGCTCTGAGGGGTGGTCAGTCATCTTCTGGCTGTGCTGGGTGAACTTATGATAGTTTAATAATTATTAAATGCATTTTTTAAATAAAATAGTGCAGGACAACCGAGAGGGTTGAGGGTTTGGCAGATTGGAGTCCGAAACTGTCAGGTAGCATCAGCTGCAACACAATCAGGGGGATCCAGGATGGTTCCAACACATGTTTCCAGGGCTGATCGGTCCCGGAGCGTGACCAGCAGGCCCGGGTCCTTCTTAATGGCAGTGTGTGTGTGTGTGTGTGTGTGTGTGTGTGTGTGTGTGTGTGTGTGTGTGTGTGTGTGTGTGTGTGTGAGAGAGAAATCCACCAGTTCAGTGTAATGGTTTGAAAATACAAGCTACATGAGGCTTTTTAATTTTGTTCCAATTTGTTCAGTTGCAGTCATTTACAGGAAGCTCTTGTCCTGAGACAGTTAATGTATACATGTTAAGCTTGCTAGGTTGAACAAACCCTATTGTCTTTGAACAGCAAGCGTTGTTCAACTGCTTAACACAGCAAGTTTTCTACAGACACCAGTTAGGGCAGAGTTCCCGGATGCTTGTGAGCTTGACCCTAGTGGTGTACTACGCCCCCATACCCCTTTTTGTCGGGCGTTATGGTTACGTGAGGCACAGTTCTCAGCAGCCAGTCATCCTATCTTTTGCAGCCACCGCCTGATGCAGGGGAGGGCAAATATTTCAGCTCAGGTTCCACATCAGCACGTTGAAATTATATGAAGGGCCACATTCGTAATGTAATTTGTTTATTCTAAAAGATTTGTGGGCCAGAAAAGGGCAATAATTAAAATTTATACACATAACATATATACTGGAGGTATTTTATATCTAAATAACTTTAATTCAAATTCTGAAACATTACAATTGGACTGCAAAGTTATTTTGTAATTCCTCTCAAAACTGTTTTAATACCTTCCGTGGGCCTGATGGAATTGCCTCAAGGGCCGGATTCGGCCCGCGGGCCTTAGTTTGCCCACCCCAGGCCCTGATGCCTTGTGTTCATGCTCGGACTACTGGTATGATGGAATTCCCCAACACAATGTAAACGCATCATTATCGCATTTACTTGGCAACATGCTGACTTGCAGCGCTGCATGAACCTATTCGGATGGAACGTACCCACAGATGAACTCAGTTGCATTCTGGGTACGAATTTGGAAGTCACGTTGTGGATCCAGCATGGCAGGAAAACAGAAAATGAAAAGGTACATTTATCATAGTGAAATGTGGGCAGTAATATCGAATGTTTCTGTTATATTAAGCTACGTCACAGTTTATGTACGTGTTGTACATGTACATTATTTGCTGTTTTGTTTATTATTTTCCTATGGTATGATTTAGAAGCAGAGGAAATGGAGTTCCTTTGAAAAGATCAACATCATTAGCATTGTCTTCGATCTGTTTTCTTGGATTCAGAGTTATTGGGTTATAGTTAGCTGGTTAACCAACAATGTGATAATAAACTTAATTTTGCTTTTCACCCGATTTCGACTATATTGCAAGGTTGCTTTGGAATGTCTTATGTTAATGTAATATATGTATATATATTTATGAAGGTTCATGAACTGGTTAGCTCCCTACTAGCCGATTATAATCAACACATTACATGAATACTTTACTGTTTCTGAACTAAACACGTTGTTATTGAAGGGAGACTGATTTAAAATATCTGCTGTAACTAACTTCTTGGTTGGTTTAGCTTTCTAATTTATGGTTGTTTATTAACGTGGTCATTTTTTGTTTCTGCTTTGCAGGAAGTTGGAGGACTTGAGTGTGGACGAGTTCCTGATATCTGGCTTTGATTCAGCTGGTGAGGCTGATTCTGAAGATGACTCTCCAACTCAGAATGGTCAGAAGTCGAAAAAGAAAGCAGTGACATCTGCACCTCAAGAAAAGTATGTGATTTAGTTTCACGTCTTCAGTCATTGACGTTTTGTCCTTTTCCTTTTGATGTTGTCAATACATTTTCACACATTTTCTATTTCCAGGGGTGATGATAAAAAGAAAGGCACCGCTTCACAGCACAAAGACTCACTGTCTAGGTTAAAAAGCAAAGATCCCGAGTTTTATAAGTTTCTGCAGCAGAACGACCAGACCCTGCTTAACTTTGATGACACTGACAGCTCTGAGGATGACGAAGAGAGCAAGTATCACACCCTTCCCACTAAGCTGGAGGTATTTGGGCCTTTCATTTGTATGTCTCTAAACATTGTGTAGTTCATTTTAAAGTGAGTTAATTCACATCAGATGTCTGTTTCTATTTTCTTTCATTTAGAAGCCTTGGACTTGCTATTCGTTTTACACTGTCTAAGACTTGTCATTGTTTATTTGTGATTCGTGTCCTTCAGCAATCTTGTTTTCCCTGTATGCCCTTTAAATAAAGTCATATTAATTGTTATGTTGTGTGTGACGTTAGGAGGACAGCTCTGATGAGGATCAAGAAGAGGCCCCTAAGAAATCTAAGAAGTCTGCTGAGGTTACCAAAGTCACAGATAAAATGGTTGATGAGTGGAGAAGGGCAATCAAGGTAACTCTTTTGAACAGATTGTCTGAACTTCTTGGCAGACTATTCATGCTTCACGCTACCAGAGGAAAACAAACGCATCTACACCACTGATCCCTGTTACAATATGGCCCTTATTGCTAACCAACAGTTGGTATGGGTATTATATCAACAGAATGGATTTTATATTTCCCTTTACCCCTTTGTCAACGCTCTGGGCTGCCTACCTTTGCATGATTTACATGGTAGTGCTTAATCTAAATATTGTCAACGTTATTGATGTATTATTGCTTATTGTTGGGGATTATTTATATTTTTCCCATGTGTTTACTGTATTTTTTTTACGATATGTTTTATGCTGTCTTGGACAAGAAAGTGGTGAAATGTCTTATTTGTCTCTCTTCCATGTCTTTGTTTTTCAGAATGAGCCTACTCCTCGTCTCTTCAGAGAGATCACACAGGCCTTCAAGGCTGCCGTGGCAACCACAAAAGGAGGGACTGCAGAACCGTGTCGCTATAAAGTGGCAGAAAGTTCCGGTGGGGAACCTATCATAAGTGTTTGCAAGATCCTCTACAGATCCAGGGACAGTAGATTAATTTGTTGTGTTTTTTCGAACAGTGTTCAACTCCCTGATCCTTTTCTGCATTCGAGATATTCACACAGCTCTTCAGAGGATGCTGAACTTAAAGCCAGATAAAAATCAGAAGTAAGAAGCGGATCCCTGGTCTCAATACTTTCTTCATGTTTTTTTGTTGTTGTAAATGGAAATACAAAATAATAATAGCTAAATGGATTAACAACTGAGACCATGTCATTTTTTTCCCATTCAATGTTTTCAGGCTAGTGCTTCCATCATCCAGTCCAAAGTGGCAGAAGAACCAAGTGGACATTAGGATGTATCTCAGCGGGATTGTTCAGGTTTGTCCTACTACTCTTAACACACAAAAACACATGTGTGGATTTTATATATTTATTTTACTTCAACTTTTAATATAATACATACACACACTGTTAAAACTCCTGTTTGACATAAATGTCAATGGTGTTCTTGGCAGTCAGTTAAAAAGTTCCCAATTCAGAGTGTCCTTATGCATAAATACAGGTGTCCCCCATGGGTGTGTCCTCTCCTCATTGTTGTTCTCCATTTTCACTATCTAGATGAGAATATAAGGGAATAGTGTTAATCTGTTTAAATATGTGAATGCCATGGCCCTGCTGGGAATTTCTTTGTGATGCCACACTAGATTTTAAGAACTGTTTTAATCAGGTTAGAAATATTCACCCTGTCAGCATAAAAGGAAAAAGTAAACTGAACGGTATAGTCAATACAGCCAGAAAATATTTGGATGCCCACAATCCTAGTTGAGTAGCATTTTTCAGAAGTCAACGAAAATAATGACTGTAGCTCTCATTAACGGCCTCTTTGGCACACAGTACCGCCAGTGTGAAACGTTGCCCTCTGGACGGCACAAAAGAACACCCACGACCAAGAGAAACATATATAAACAGTCATTTATCCCTTACACTGCATCACTTGGGCTGGTTTTACATACAATAATTCTGCTTTATGACTCTAATGACTTTGATTTTAATCCCCAGCTCCTGTCCTGTCTCACTGAGGCCACGGTGATCAGTGCAGTCCTGAGGCATGCCAACCAGCTGGTACCTTACTACCTGTGTAACCCCAAACAGTGTCGCCACCTGCTCAAGGTGTGTTGTCATCAGGGCATGAAATTGGCACCCGCCAAATGCGGGTAACTTTTGTGATTGTCGGGTGAAACCGTCAATCTACCTGCCACGTTGGCGGGTAGCCAATAAGACAACACAACATCGAGCAAGCGTTGTGTTGTTGACCAATCACGTAGCCTATTGTTTTTGTTAAGCAAGCCCCGCTATTTTCTTGGATGTTCGAGACAAAATGCTTGCGTGAAGAGGTTGCCGGCTGTAGAGCAACGAAAAGAGGATGAGGAGGACGGTTCCAAAAATAAAATATCACGTTGCACAATATCAATATCGAAAATGTCGCAAGCAGTGCGATATTTATTTATACATTTATTTTGTGGAGAGATGCGTCGGTTGGCTTTGTGGCTTAGTTATGTTCGATTTAAGCGCACGCTTGAAAACTATATATAATGAACACGTTTCATTGGCCAGTTCCCCTGTCACATGCAAGTGACAGCAAACGAGTCCACTAAACGAACAGACCCTATCGAACACGTGACGTATGTGTTAACTCCGACTACGTGAGTGAAGAGAAATAGAGAGAGACCCCCGGACGAAGCGAGAAAAAGCGATTTAGAGAAGTTTAAGAAAAGTTTCAGCAAACTAATGTCGCTCAATCTGTTGTACTCTGCAAACCCTGCGGTATGGTGATACACCGGGCAATAGGAAATACAACCAACCTATTTTCCCATCTTAAAAACCACACATGCCACTATAGGATGAGTGCAAACGCCAATCGATTTTGTTTATATATATTAATCTATTTTGAGGCATTTTCCCATAACTTTTGTGTTTTTACATATGTTTAATAATATCGATATCGCAATATTCATGATCAATATCGCAATATCACATTTTGTCAATATCGTGCAACCCTAGTACAAACTTAAAAATAGTATTTTGATATAAATGTTATGTTTATTGTTAATCTAAAAAGTGACTAATGGATTGCAGTTAACTTGCAGTTGTTAACTAAATAAATGAGACCTTCAGTGAGATGATTGGCTGTTTATATTTGTTATTTTCTATTCTAAACGTCTGCCACACCAGGTCAGATACATTTGTAAGTCATTATGTTGATCTAGTCATAAATGAGATTGGTTAAGTTGGTTAATAACTTGACAGCACTTTAATGTGTATTCTGTACAAGTTCAAGAACCATTCTTATGCATTTTCTGAGTCATTCACCTTTATTTTAGGCACAAAACATTTTGGCTGGTAAAAAACCACTGTGGCAGGTAGATTTCAAAATCCTCCTGCCACAGTGGCTGGTGGCCAAAAACGTTTTAGGCCCTGGTTGTCATTGACAAGTCTATCGAGAGAAACCCTTAGTTCACTTATATGTTAAGTATGTGATTGGTTGATTGATTTTGCTGCATTAAAGTACAGCCTGGTATGAACTTTTCCATCATCATAATTAAATGTTTGTCTTTGTATTTTCATTTATTATACAACAACGCTGGTTTTCTGAAAATTATTTTGTTATTTAACATTGACAGTGTTCTTTGATAGCAACTGTTTACTGGTGGTGTTAATATTGTCATCTAGGTTGTTCTCTGAAGCTAGTTCTCACAGTCTATATTCTCGTTTTTTTCTAGCAACTGATTAAGCAGTGGAGCACCGGAGAGGAGACAAGCCGTGTGCTGGCTTTCCTGGCTCTCAACAAGATCTGCAGACACAAGCAGGATACCTACCTTAACTCTATTCTTAAGGTACGTCCTGTGTGTGTATGTCCTGCGTGTGCGGACGTCCCGCGTGTGTGTTAACATTCATGTAGCTCACCAATTGCAGCACTCATGCTCCCCCAGACCATGACGCTCCCACCACCATGCTTGACAGTAGGCGCGACACACCTGTCTTTGTACTCCTCACCTGGTTGCCGTCACACACGCTTGACCCCATCTGAACTAAATACATTTATCTTGGTCTCATCAGACCACAGGACATGGTTCCAGTAATCCATGTCCTTAGTCTGCTTGTCTTCAGCAAACTGTTTGCGGGCTTTCTTGTGCATCGTCTTTAGAAGAGGCTTCCTGCTGGGATGACCGCTATGTGGACCAATTTGATGCAGTGTGCATTATTGCATAAATTGTAGCCTTCCAATATTTTACAGTTTGTATATAATTGCAATTTCAGAACTGCTGAAATGAACCAGTTGTTGTTTTATACATAACTCTTAACCCCCTTTTGTCCCGTTCCCCTACAGCAAATGTACATCTCGTATGTGCAGAACTGCAAGTTCACGTCGCCCACTGTTCTGCCCATGATCAACTTCATGCAGCGCACCCTGACAGAGATGTACTCACTGGACACGCAAGTCTCCTACCAGCACAGTTTCATCTACATCCGTCAGTTGGCCATCCACCTCAGGAACGCCATGACCATGAAGAAGAAGGTTAGCATTTAGTCTCTATCAGAAGTGCTAATCGTTTATCTGATTCCCGTTCATATTCGTTATGATTCCATAGGCTACACTTTCTAGGTCAGCAGTTCAACTCTGAGATGCTTTGTGAATACGGACCTTATTTGCTTGAAAGAAGTAGACATCCAGTATGATGATGCTGGTATTAAATGTGTGTCTGTGTGACTGTGTCTCTGTGTGTGTGTGTGTGTGTGACTCCTGCAGGAGACCTACCAGTCGGTGTACAACTGGCAGTTTGTTCATTGCCTCTACCTGTGGTGTCGTGTGCTCAGTACCCTGTACCCCAGTGACGTTCTCCAGCCCCTCATCTACCCACTGTGCCAGGTCATAGTGGGCACCATCAAGTGAGTCGCCAAACTGGGTGGCCAATCTGAGACCATGGGCTTAACGGGGGGTCACATTCATTCAACAGCTATGCTATTGTAACACACACACATACTACTAGCATATCACACAAGGACATGGGGAAGGCAAAGATGGAATTGTGTTTACTGTTGACGATAGCATATTCTTGTTGTCTTAATTTAGATGCGTATGTTTGGCAATGTACCTCCAGCTTATAGTTACCAGAGATCTTGAATATTAAGAATTGTCCATATTTTTCTTTAATCACAAGTTAAATTAACTAAGATTAAGGCACGCCCTGGACTGAAAAACAAATATAATTTATAATTTATAAAAAGTAGTATTGAGATGTATATTTTGTGACATAAATGGTGGCTTTATCCCTGGCTTTGAAACTTGAACTGAAATGTATACCTGCCGTTCACCAGCAGGTGGTAGTGTTCACCACTGTAGTGAATCCATCTGTTGTATTATACAGGCTGGTACCCACATCACGCTACTACCCTCTGAGGATCCACTGTGTGCGAGCCCTCACCCTCCTCTCTGGCAGTACCAACACTTTTGTGCCAGTCCTGCCCTTTCTGCTGGAGGTAAGAGCCCATGCCAGGGCTACCATCTCTATCCTATTCTGAGTGGCTCAGTAGTGAGTGAGGGTCGTACATTATGGTGCTATAAAGGACTTTTACTTTACATCGGCACTGGTCACAAAGTGCTTCTACAGATACTGAAACTTCTAAGGGCAAGGAAGGCTACCGTGGCATTATATTAAGCATGACAAGAATAAACAGTCTTTATTGACATACGGGTCTTTTTTTATGAAATAAGAACACATTAATGAGAAATATAACAAACACATTTATACATTTCTAAATATGTGAAGTAAAACATGTAAAAAATTCAAACATTTAGTATTGCTTAATTTGCATAATAATACTATGTGTCTAGAGTTCGTTTTGTCTTTGTTACTCGTTAATGTATAGAAACATTAGTTTTGGGTATGACCTGTCGTTTGATCAGCGCACATATTCTCTGACATTGGGTCCTGCACAATAATAAACCAGTGATTGAACTGAATCAGGTGAGAGTGAACTTACTGGAAGGCAGCTATTTATGAATTGTTAAATAGGTGTGAGTGGTATGCAGAGGCTGGGCCGATAGAAACCATGGAAACAAACAGTGTGGGAGGGATGGAAAGTTTTTTTCAGGTGTCAGTGGAAAACATAGTCCAGTGCATCAAAGGCAGTTAGCAATGTGTCAACGGCTAACAACAAGATGGGCTCTGAACCGGGGGTACAAAGTGTATGCGTGTGCGTGCGCCTCGTTTTTTATTGAGAGTTTTTCTGTGAGTGGGGGACGGTGTGTGTGTGTGGATGGTCTGACCAGAGCGATTAAGACAAGCCTCAGTTTTATGCTCTGCTCCTAGCGTGCTTTACAGACCACATCCTTACTGCCTAAGGCAGAGCCAACCTCACCAACACCCTCCAAGACCCCCTAGCAGCGCAAACTGTTACACACACTGTTTATTTGTGACGCACACTATTTCCGCTCGTGTTTTTTTCTTTCACCCTCGTTAAAGAGGCCGTGGTGAGCTGCTACTGTTTTAATTGGAACGGCAAAATAGCCCCGACTCCCGTGTGTTTGTAGGTGTGTGTGTGTGTTTTGCGGTGGGGGCCGGCTGCCCCATAGACAGACAGGATGTGGTCTGCCGGGTGCGTTAGGAGCCGAGCGTAAACCACGGCCTCGTCTAGTCTGACCGTCCACACACACACACACACACACACACACACACACACACACGTGAGCCAGGCCATTGTCGGGACCACCCCCACAACGCCACGCTGCTGCTTCCATTCTGATCTTCTCATGCACACATGCTGAAACCACACATCATTAACGTATGCCTGTACATGCCACATGTGTGCAGTTAGGGGTTTGTGTGTGTGTGTGTGTGTGTGTGTGTGTGTGTGTGTGTGTGTGTGTGTGTGTGTGTGTGTGTGTGTGTGTGTGTGTGTGTGTGTGTGTGTGTGTGTGTGTGTGTGTGTGTGTGTGTGTGTGTGTGTGTGTGTGTGTGTGTGTGTGTGTGTGTGTGTGTGTGTGTGTGTGTGTGTGTGTGTGTGTGTGTGTGTGTGTGTGTGTGTGTGTGTGTGTGTGATTTTGGATCTCTGTGCTCCAATAGCTGTGTATCGGAATGAGTTTATCAGGGCTGGCCCATGCCTTCCCACTTTCTCTTGAGATCGTCACCACATCCATTGGTTTTACCATCAAAACGATCCAGGAGTTCCCCCATTGATCTTGTGTGTGTCTCTCTCTCACTCACACACACACACACACATGTGCACGCACACGGTATTGGTATGCTTTTTTTAGACTCTGTATCCTTTAGCCAGTTTACATTTTAACATTTTTTTGTGTCAACTGAGACAAGCCATGAAATTAATACCAAATTATACTGCTGTGTGTTTTCGACGGCACTAATAATACATTTCTGACCAAACTGAACGTATTATTTTCTTTGTTCATCCTTTAGATCATCCATCAAGTGGACTTCAACAAGAAGCCCGGTCGAATGAGTTTGAAGCCTATCAAATTTGATGTCATTCTGAAGCTCAGCCATACCAACTTGCAGGAGAAGGCCTACAGGGTGAGTACTACTAGCATGCAGACTAACTAACTAGCTTTGTTTAGTCAGAGACTTACCAATGTTTTAATGTTGGTAGCTTACGTGCTAGGTATGCTTGTCTAAACAGAGGCAGACTGTCTGTGGCTAGTGAGAAATATTCACCTCAGGATTAGCACTCATAGATTAATTGGGATTATTGTTAGGAGAAAATATTTCTGAACTAGTTGGCCTTCTTTGGTCCTGATGTCCTGATTGTATGTCGTCCTACCACTTGTACTGTTGGTACATAATGAATGGTGTATGTTTTGGGCCTAGTTGTGCAAAGAAATCAGTAATATGTTATGTATACATTTCCCTGAGCCTCTTTCGGCAGGTTGTAAATGTTATTTTTTTATTATATAATTGTATAATATTTTTTACCTGTCTTTGAATGTAATTTGTCTTATCAGGCTCAGCACTTGTGCGTTTCCACAGTGTGGGAAGTTGTTGTTTAGAATCAGGCAGTTAAATTGTGCCGAGACACGTGGTGGTGTGGGTGTTTGCTATCTGGACGATTAAGTGACAGCCGACACATGTGTAAAAGTGTGTCAGGGCACACACACCATATTCCTCTTATCTCATGCTTAATCACACGGCTCCATTCCTCTCTTCAGGTCACCCTGTTCTAGGGTTTTGAATTAGAATCAGTTTGGTACAGTGTGTTTTGTGTTCCAGAGGTTCTCTAGTCCTCAGTTTGTTACAGTGTGTTTTGGCTTCGAGGTTCTCTAGTCCTCAGTTCGTTACAGTGTGTTTTGGCTTCCAGAGGTTTTCTAGTCCTCAGTTTGGTACAGTGTGTTTTGTGTTCCAGAGGTTCTCTAGTCCTCAGTTTGGTACAGTGTGTTTTGGCTTCCAGAGGTTCTCTAGTCCTCAGTTTGGTACAGTGTGTTTTGGCTTCCAGAGGTTTTCTAGTCCTCAGTTTGGTACAGTGTGTTTTGTGTTCCAGAGGTTCTCTAGTCCTCAGTTTGTTACAGTGTGTTTTGGCTTCCAGAGGTTTTCTAGTCCTCAGTTTGGTACAGTGTGTTTTGTGTTCCAGAGGTTCTCAAGTCCTCAGTTTGGTACAGTGTGTTTTGTGTTCCAGAGGTTCTCTAGTCCTCAGCCTTCAGACATATGCCTATTGAGAGCGCCTACACTCATACTTTATTGCACTGCATTTCTTCCTTCAGGGATCTGAGATTTTTTTTGATAATATAGCCTGATGCATGTTTGTTTTCTTATTTTACCCTATATAATGACGATTTACATATTCAGTCAATTAGGTATTAGACTTTCTATGAAAACGAATCATAAAACAATAAGGACACTTGAGTCAGCGGACAAAAGCATGCTGACAGTAGTTAAATTATCTTTTGTAAACGTTTTCTCTATAAGGATGATTGTATTGTATGTGTTGCTGTAGTCTTCATAGGCTTGCATGTTTTCTCGCTGTTTCAGGATGGGCTGATAGAGCAAATCTATGACCTGATGCTGGAGTATTTCCACTCCCAGGCCTGTTCCATCAGCTTCCCTGAGCTGGCCCTCCCCACCATCATCCAGGTAATGCCATAGGTAGCTATAACTGTACACCCATTCTTTAGAAGTGCCATCGTCTTACTACTTCCATGTTCTATTCATTATTTAAAATGTTCTGACAAAAGCCGGTTATGACGTTAATTTCATAACGATGAATTTGTAGTGTAAAATATGAGATCTGTCATAATCAGGCATGGATTGATCAGGGCAGTTGATTACTAAATGGTTACTGGGTAGAGGTATAACCAGGTCGGGACACTAGCTGCCACGTGTGACCATGTACTTCAAATAGGAGTTTACTTTTTCCACTTAGATGTGCACTGATGAGCCAAAACTCATGACCGTTCACAGAGAAAGCAAATACCATTGTTTTTCTCCTAACATGGGCACGTGGCACAGTCCGGGTAGTTCAGGTGGTGAGGCCAACATGTCGTAGTCAACGTGCTGGATCCAAAAGAAATGGGCAGGAGTGAAGAGCAGAGGAACCAAGGACCAAATTGTTATGGCAGGGCTTGTGGTGCGCCCAGTTAACAGTGAACAGTGGTGAGTACCTACTCACAGTGGTCTGGGTAAGGACAAACCGGTGAGAGGGTGATGATGCCCAAGGCTCATCAATGCCTGTTGGCAATCCTGCCTGGTCCGTACCGATACAAGGTCAACAGTCGAGCAGTGAAGAGAGATTGTCCGGTCCGATGAGTCCCGTTTTGTTTTTCGATGTAGGTGGAAGTGTTCATGTGCATCTTTTACCAGGGTTAAGGTTGGCACCAGGATGCACTGTGGGAAGACAACAAGCTGATAGAGGGAGTGTGATGCTCTGGGTAGTGTTCTGCTGGGAAACCCTGGGTCTGGGAATTCATGGGGATGTCAATTTGACACGTGCCGCCTAAATAATTATTGTTGCAGACCAGGTACATCCCTCCATGGTGATGATATTTCCCGATGGCAGAGGCCTTTTATGATATTGTGTACGGCTACACTGCACACACTATTCAGGAATGGTTTGAGGAACGTGATGAAGGGCCCCAGCCTTTTTTTTCACAAGCCCCTTTGTGCCATGTCTCTGGTGTCAGTTACCACAGGACATATTCAGGGATCTAGTGGAGTCTGTGTCACTGGTGTCAGTTACCACAGGACATATTCAGGGATCTAGTGGAGTCTGTGTCACTGGTGTCAGTTACCACAGGACATATTCAGGGATCTAGTAGAGTCTGTGTCACTGGTGTCAGTTACCAGAGGACATATTCAGGGATCTAATGGAGTCTGTGTCACTGGTGTCAGTTACCACAGGACATATTCAGGGATCTAGTAGAGTCTGTGTCACTGGTGTCAGTTACCAGAGGACATATTCAGGGATCTAATGGAGTCTGTGTCACTGGTGTCAGTTACCACAGGACATATTCAGGGATCTAGTGGAGTCTATGTCTCTGGTGTCAGTTACCACAGGACATATTCAGGGATCTAGTAGAGTCTATGTCTCTGGTGTCAGTTACCACAGGACATATTCAGGGATCTAGTGGAGTCTATGTCTCTGGTGTCAGTTACCACAGGACATATTCAGGGATCTAGTGGAGTCTATGTCTCTGGTGTCAGTTACCACAGGACATATTCAGGGATCTAATGGAGTCTGTGTCTCTGGTGTCAGTTACCACAGGACATTTTCAGGGATCTAGTGGAGTCTGTGTCTTGGGGGTCAGTTACCACAGGACATATTCAGGGATCTAATGGAGTCTGTGTCTCTGGTGTCAGTTACCACAGGACATTTTCAGGGATCTAGTGGAGTCTGTGTCTTGGGGGTCAGTTACCACAGGACATATTCAGGGATCTAGTGGAGTCTGTGTCTCGGGTGGTCAGCTGTGTTTGATGTGCTTGTCCAGGACCACCAGCATACGTGTTTTGGCTCATTGTATTTCTATGTCTATAAATAGAGTCCTATATGAATGAGCACACTGGTTCATCTCCACTATTTCGACTCTTTATGTACACTGTTTGGCTCACAGGTGTTCAATGAAAGGACTCTGATAACATAGAGGTTTGCCAAGGTGCATACGTTGTAGATTTAACTGTGGTTCAGTACCAATGTGAACCTGAATATGTCATAAAGACTTGTGGTCCAGTGGCCAGACTAAATTGAAACCCTACCAACAAAATGATAACGAATTAAAAATTCTGCATGACTTTTCCAGAGAAATTGATTTGATGATATCATTGGCTGGTTCCACCAACTTCCACCTGAGGGGATGTTTATATGTGCCCTACCTCAATGTCTACAGTTTTAAATATTCTCTACATGTACAGGAGGGGCAGAAATGTACACATGTTGACTAATTAGCAGGAGGAATTGCATTAACTTGTGTGCCGTGCAGAAGGTCGGAGCAGCTGCCAGTCCAAAGCCTCACAGTTCTGTGTTCCCACTGAGCTGTGAGGTCATGTATGTTACATTAAAGCCTGTGTGTGTGTGTGTGTCCGCGCGTGCGTGCGTGCGTGCGTAGCGTACAGGTATGAGTGTAAATACTTAATGGTCCCACTGACGTACACTTGTTTCTACAGCACTTGTAACTGCCAATGAATCGGCCCTTCACCAAAACAAACCATCACTAATGTCCAATCTTCCTCTTTTTATTTTACAAACAAATGAACTGTAATGAACTTTGTACTGTAGTTTTGACTGTTTATATGTATACACACACCTCTGACACAGTCCAGAGGGACAAGACAAGCAGCAGACTAGATCATTATTTACAGTTTCTCCTTCTCTTCTCTCTCTCTCCTCCAATGCTACCTCTTTTGCCCTCTCTGCCGCTCCGCAGCTGAAAGTGTTCCTAAAGGAATGCAAAGTGGCCAATTACTGCAAGCAGATCCGCCAGCTGCTGGAGAAGATACAGGAGAACAGCGGCCACATCACAGTCCGGAGACAGAAGGCCGCCTTTGGAGTGGCTGACGCAACCGCTGTGGTGTGTCTCTGTCTGTGTGTCTGTCTTTTTCAATCTGCTTGTGTGTTTGTGTCTCTCTCTGCCCGTCGGTGTGTGTCTCCCTTTTTGTTTGCCTGTCTGTGTGTCTCCCTCTTTGTCTGCCTGTCTGTGTGTCTCTTTTTCGCCGGTGTGTGTCTGTCTGTGTGTGTGTGTGTGTGTGTGTGTGTGTCTCTCTCTCTTTTCGCCGGTGTGTGTCTCTGTCTGTGTGTGTGTCTCTCTTTCCGCTGGTGTGTGTGTGTGTCTCTCTCTCGGATTCTGTGACAGATTTGTGTCTAGTCTTATGTATCTTATTGAACCTATGCAGCAATAAAACGTCCCCAGCCCCCACTGCCATCAGGCTCTATCTGCGCCTGACCTTTAACCCTCTGATGCCTCTAGCTTTATCACACACACACACACCTACACCTCAGGCAGTAAATCTTCAGTAGGAAGGGGAGGGAGACATTCCATCGTCAACTCTGTGGCGCTAGTTAAAGGACTTCTCTGTCCCAACCACCACTACCAGTTCTAGTGTGTGTTCAGATATCAGTTCCTCCCTAATTCCCACTGTTTACCTACCTTACCACACACTCTGTTCCCAGGCTGCATTGCTTCTGTAATTCAAGCAAATTCCTTGCCATGGACCATGCTAAATATTTAAAGGCATTTAATAGATGTCTCTCTTTGTAATTTAGTGTTGGTATAGGTGTGTGTGTCTGTGTGTGCGCGTGTGTGCGTGCTCACAGACAGTGTGGCGCCGGGGCCAGCGCCCGTCTTCAAGACTCCCAGCCCATAAGGAGCCTGTCGCCATGGCATCAGCTCTGTACTGCACAGCACTGCAAGCCAGCCCCTGTTGCAATGAACTTCACCACACACACATCACAGCCTGATAGTCTATTTAATGGTTGGACTAACTGTGAATAGGGAAGACAACATCACTGACTCATTGCTTTTAGATTTGACAGATTTTTCTTTTTAATTTTTTTTTTGCATTAAGTGTGCATTGCATAATCAGTTTATGTTCGTGTTCTCCCGTTAATGTCTGTTTATTTGTATTCAACTTTCACCATTTTCAGGAAAAGATATACCGCCCATCCTCTCTATTCTGGCAGAAATTTTGCCCATAATCAGATAGCATAGTTTAGTCTGGGTTTAAAGTGTTTTATAAAATACTTTTCATGTCCTCTCCTCGTTGCGTCGGAGACTAGCCTAATAACCGCCACTGCAAATTGTCGTAAATGGGTTTAGCTAACCGACAAAGGAAGCTGTGGTCTATACGGTCTATTGGATTTGAAGGTCAGATAATCCCATTGAGTCTGATCAATACCATCCGCAAAGACCTTTAGGGAAACGGCTGCTGTACAACCTCCACTCTCCTCTTTCAGCCGTCTGTCTGCCTCTGCCCCGTCTGTTGCTCTGCCCCGTCTGTCCCGCCTGTCGCTCTGTCCCGCCTGTCCCTCTGCCCCGCCTGTCCCTCTGCCCCGCCTGTCGCTCTGCCCCGCCTGTCGCTCTGCCCCGCCTGTCGCTCTGCCTCGCCTGTCGCTCTGCCTCGCCTGTCGCTCTGCCCCGTCTGTCCCTCTGCCCCGTCTGTCCCTCTGCCCCGTCTGTCCTCTGCCCCGTCTGTCCCTCTGCCCCGTCTGTCCCTCTGCCCCGTCTGTCCCTCTGCCCCGTCTGTCCCTCTGCCCCGTCTGTCGCTCTGCCCCGTCTGTCCCTCTGCCCCGTCTGTCCCTCTGCCCCGTCTGTCCCTCTGCCCCGTCTGTCCCTCTGCCCCGTCTGTCCCTCTGCCCCGTCTGTCCCTCTGCCCCGTCTGTCCCTCTGCCCCGTCTGTCCCTCTGCCCCGTCTGTCCCTCTGCCCCGTCTGTCCCTCTGCCCCGTCTGCCGCTCGGCCCCTCTGCCCCGTCTGTCGCTCGGTCCCTCTGCCCCGTCTGCCGCTCGGCCCCTCTGCCCCGTCTGTCGCTCGGCCCCTCTGCCCCGTCTGTCGCTCGGCCCCTCTGCCCCGTCTGTCGCTCGGTCCCTCTGCCCCGTCTGTCGCTCGGTCCCTCTGCCCCGTCTGTCGCTCGGTCCCTCTGCCCCGTCTGTCGCTCGGTCCCTCTGCCCCGTCTGTCGCTCCCTCTGCCCCGTCTGTCGCTCGCCCCGTCTGTCCTCTGCCTCTGCCCCGTCTGTCGCTCTCTCCCTCTGCCCCGTCTGCTCCCTCTGCCCCGTCTGTCGCTCTGTCTCTCTGCCCCGTCTGTCGCTCTGCCTCTGTCGCTCTGCCCCGTCCCTCTGCCCCGTCTGTCGCTCTGCCCCGTCTGTCGCTCTGCCCCGTCTGTCGCTCTGCCCCGTCTGCCTGCCGTCTGTCGTCTGCCCCGTCTGTCGCTCTGCCCCGTCTGTCCTCTGCCCCGTCTGTCGCTCGGTCCCTCTGCCCCGTCTGTCGCTCGGTCCCTCTGCCCCGTCTGTCGCCCCTCTGCCCCGCTGTCGCTCTGCCCTCTGCCTGTCGCTCGCCCTCTGCCCCGTCTGTCGCTCGGTCCCTCTGCCCCGTCTGTCGCTCGGTCCCTCTGCCCCGTCTGTCGCTCGGTCCCTCTGCCCCGTCTGTCGCTCGGTCCCTCTGCCCCGTCTGTGGCTCTCTCCCTCTGCCCCGTCTGTCGCTCTCTCCCTTTGCCCCGTCTGTCGCTCTGCCCCGTCTGTCGCTCTGCCCCGTCTGTCGCTCTGCCCCGTCTGTCGCTCTGCCCCGTTTGTCGCTCTGCCCCTCTGCCCCGTCTGTCGCTCTGCCCCGTTTGTCGCTCTGCCCCGCTGCCCCGTCTGTCGCTCGGTCCCGCTGTCCCTCTGCCCCGTTTGTCGCTCTGCCCCTGCCCCGCTCTGTCGCTCGTCCCTCTGCCCCTGTCGCTGTCCCTCTGCCCCGTCTGTCGCTCGGTCCCTCTGCCCCGTCTGTCGCTCGTCCCTCTGCCCCGTCTGTCGCTCGGTCCCTCTGCCCCGTCGCCGGTCCCTCTGCCCCTGTCGCTCGGTCCCTCTGCCCCGTCTGTCGCTCGGTCCCTCTGCCCCGTCTGTCGCTCGGTCCTCGCTGGTCCTCTGCCCCGCCCGCTCGTCCTCTGTCGCGCTCGGTCCCTCTGCCCCGTCTGTCGCTGTCCTCTGCCCCGTCTGTCGCTCGGTCCTCTGCCCCGTCGCTGTCCTCTCTGCTGTCGCCGTCTGTCCCTCTGCCCCGTCTGTCGCTCTGCCGTCCCTCTGCCCCGTCTGTCGCTCTCTGCCCCTCTGCCCCTGTCTCGGTCCCTCTGCCCCGTCTGTCGCTCGGTCCCTCTGCCCCGTCTGTCGCTCGGTCCCTCTGCCCCGTCTGTCGCTCGGTCCCTCTGCCCCGTCTGTCGCTCGGTCCCTCTGCCCCGCTCTGTCGCTCGGTCCTCTGCCCCGTCTGTCCTCTCTGCCGCTCTGTCCCTCTGCCCCGTCTGTCGCTCGCCCTGCCCCCGTCTGTCGTCGCCCCTCTGCCCCTGTCCCCGTCCTGTCTCTGCCCCCTGTCTGCCCCGTCTGTCGCTCGCCCCGTCTGCCCCGTCTGCCCCGCCTGTCCTCTGCCCCGTCTGTCGCCTCCTCTGCCCGCCTGTCGCCGTCCTCTGCCCCGTCTGTCGCTCTGCCCCGTCTGTCGCCCCGTCTGTCGCTCTGCCCCGTCTGTCGCCCCGTCTGTCGCTCTGCCCCGTCTGTCGCCGTCCCTCTGCCCCGTCTGTCGCTGTCCTCTGCCCCGTCTGTCGCCCCTGCTCTGCCCGTGCCCCTCTGTCTGTCGCTCGGTCCCTCTGCCCCGTCTGTCGCTCTGTCTCTCTGCCCCGCCCTGAAGTAATAGATTAAGTGTCTTTGCAGGCGAAGTGGGAGAAGCAGACTATGGAGGAGGGAACACCTCTCACCAAGTACTACAGCCAGTGGAAGAAGCTGAGAGAGAAGGAGATCCAGCTGGAGATCTCCGGAAAGGACCGGGTAATTATCACACTCACTGAAGATGCTGATGTCTAAACGTCTATATTATTGTTTCCATGTACATTTGATGTGAATGTTGTTTTAAGTTTTACGTTTTCTGTCAAGATGTCTGCACACAGTTGAAGTTGCAGACAGTTTTTCTGGTTGTTATGTTGACCACTATACTAACTCAAGTTAGAAAAACAATTGGTCATATGGTCTTCACTGGTCACCAGGGATGGGTAGTATTCAATTATATGTAACAGGGATATCTTGAGAAGACTAGAGTCTAGTACATGTAAACAAATCTCTTATACCACTGATTGCATTTGGAATGACTTAATCTGATATAAAGCAGAACATTTGTAGAGAAGCACCTGCATTGCTAACACATAGCACACACATAGCACACACATAGCACACGGTCGTCCATTGTTCTGTGACGTGTCTCATGCAACAGCTGGTCCAGGTGTTGCTAATCAGCCTGCTAACTATTCCTGCTAACTGCTAAATGTGGATATGATGCTTTCACATCAGAATTATTACCCCGAAAACCTGTCTAAAATTCAAGCGTAGATATATTCAAATCAAAAATGTGCTTTTACCAAGGTACCAATCATCAACAGGTATATATGCATTGTCACACGCTGGAAGTTCAGCGTTTTCATCTCGATTTTTCTTCCAGGATCTCCTGAAATGTTTTAATATTCATACATGATCCCAATGAAAATCAAATCGATGCCTAGTGAAATGGAACAGCGAATTGACAATTTCTCTCCTTTTCTAATAAGATGGAAGACTTGAACTTCCCTGAGATTAAACGTAGAAAGATTCAGGAGAAGAAGGCAGAGGACAAGAAGCAGTTCAAGGATCTGTTTGAGTCCGACAGCGAATCAGATGACAACGAAGGAATTCAATTCAAAGGTAACTACATTTACATGCTCGTCTGTGCCCTGGCAACTGCCCGTCTGTGCCCTGTTCATTTGACACTAAACAATGGATAACATTCTGTAACGGGCAGAGATGACTTGCTTTTTGGTTTCTTGTCTAATCGTTTCACCCCAGAGTAGTCTAAACTGCTTACCGGTACACTGTTGAGTCAGCATGGTTTACTCACTGACAACTCAATTTCATGTCCTTCCTGTGTTTCCAATAATTGTTTAGCTCTACATAAAGACGTTGAGGAATGGAAAGGCCCCATGTGACATAATGAACACAACCCTTAACCGGAGTGTGTTCTGCCTTACAAAGTTTGGCTGTTTCTGAATGACTCGCTCAGGAGTTTCTAACTGTCAGAATTAGCAATATAATATATTTCACTTAAGTGTCTGCATACCTCAATAATTAATTCTATTTGCAATTCCTGTTAAATTGCCTGATGAATCAAAAAATCTGCCGGCACCCAGTAACTGAATTTGCTGTTGCAGCTGGCTAGTAAGGATTTCTGATGTCATTGCTTGTATCACCTGATGCTCATGCTAGAGGATTTGTTGTTGTTTTTCCTGTCTTGACCACTAGGAGGCTGTATTGCGTTAGACTGCTTTCGTGGTGTTGGGCGAGAGCTTAGATGGTCTGACCCATACACACGGTTGTAGATTATTTAACACATCGGGCGAGGACCTTCTCTTTCCCGGATGAATATTCACGCTAGCTCCTTTTGCGTTGAAGTAACCTCCTTTTCCTCACTGAGTGTATGTACTGTAGATCTTGTTATACCTACTTACATCACCTGCTCATTAATAGTATGACCTGTGACCTGATCCGTGACCTCTCTGTCCATCAGGCTGGTCTTTTCTTTTTTTCACTTTTCTTTTTTTCCTCTTTCCGTTCTATTTTCCTGCTGCTATAATTCTCTACTTATCTTTCAATTTTTCTTTCCTTAATTTCTCTCGTCTCACATTTCCTCTCTCTGAGCCAAGTGCCATTTTCGACTCTTCCGTGTGCTTGGCTTTGGGTCATCCACAGGGCAAGAGTCCTCTATTGCAGCTTTTACAGTTGGACCTCCTTCAGGGCGGTGATCGTTAGAGGTCAGAAGAGAGTGGGCGGGTGGAAGTGGAGGAAGCTGCTGACAGGGGGGTGGAGGCTTATTATGTTCCATATGGTTCTCATTGGAGGGAGGAGAGTCCCTGGAAACGAGGAGGCGGATGCCGGGGAGCCTTTGGCCAATCCCATGCCTTGTTAGGTCTAGCGTTGGCCAATCCCTCCCCTTGTTTGGCCCAGCGTTGGCCAATCCCATCCCTTGTTAGGTCTAGCGTTGGCCAATCCCATCCCTTGTTAGGTTAGGTGTTGGCCAATCCCATCCCTTGTTAGGTCTAGCGTTGGCCAATCCCTCCCCTTGTTAGGTCTAGCGTTGGCCAATCCCTCCCCTTGTTAGGTCTAGCGTTGGCCAATCCCTCCCCTTGTTAGGTCTAGCGTTGGCCAATCCCTCCTCTTGTTAGGTCTAGCATTGGCCAATCCCATCCCTTGTTAGGTTAGGCGTTGGCCAATCCCTCCCCTTGTTTGGCCCAGCATTGGCCAATCCCTCCCCTTGTTTGGCCCAGCATTGGCCAATCCCTCCCCTTGTTTGGCCCAGCATTGGCCAATCTCTCCCCTTGTTTGGCCCAGCATTGGCCAATCTCTCCCCTTGTTTGGCCCAGCATTGGCCAATCCCTCCCTTGTTTGGCCCAGCATTGGCCAATCTCTCCCCTTGTTTGGCCCAGCATTGGCCAATCCCTCCCTTGTTTGGCCCAGCATTGGCCAATCCCTCCCTTGTTTGGCCCAGCATTGGCCAATCCCTCCCTTGTTTGGCCCAGCATTGGCCAATCCCTCCCCTTGTTTGGGCCAGCATTGGCCAATCCCTCCCCTTGTTTGGGCCAGCATTGGCCAATCCCTCCCCTTGTTTGGGCCAGCATTGGCCAATCCCTCCCCTTGTTTGGCCCAGCATTGGCCAATCCCTCCCCTTGTTTGGCCCAGCATTGGCCAATCCCTCCCCTTGTTTGGCCCAGCATTGGCCAATCCCTCCCCTTGTTTGGCCCTCCACCATGGCCCAGTGTTGGTCTCTCACTCACTCACACAGTCACAGGAAGCACAGGCTCGGGTCCCGCTGGGGGTTCCTAATTTAAAACAGCCCACTGGAACAGCCAGAGGAGGCTGCTTCCCACTACTTTCCCCTCCAGCTCACAAGGCATAAATGGCTGCCTCCGCAAGTCCCACAGAACAGCCCCCCCCAGAATAGCAGAGGTGTTTTCTATGAATTTGTCTAGTAATTGTTGGGGTGTTTTTCTGGTTCTGTTGGGGTCTACTGGCTTGAAGAACACACAGCCCTACCAAGAAGAAAGTGTACGTTTCTTACGCATTGAACAATAGATTTATTGTCTTTGTTCACAGAGGGATGTAATGTTGAATGTAACTGCCATCATTCACATCCGCCCTTGGTTTACCTACGTTTTCTAAGCTAATGGCAGCAGTTTGTATTGTATGTCTTGCTTTTATTCACTGTTTGTTGCCCATACAAACTTGAAACTGACAGCCTCAGACAAGTGCATCTATAAACAGAAGTATGGGCAGAATAAAGTTCATTAAATGTATTCCAGCAAGCAGGAAGGCAGTAGCTGCCACCTGGAATCAAAGGTTATGTCAAATGTCAGGCTGGTTTTAATTTTGGTTATTACCTCACAGTAAATAGTTTCAAGAGCATACAGTGTTATCAAACAATAGTTAAACTGACCCTCTATGTTGTCAGATTTTTGTGCGCAGGCCTGTGCCATTTCAACACACTCTCTGTCTTTCCCCACGTGCTCTCTCTAAAATAATAATGCATGAAAATGCACAAATATCTTTAAAAAAGGATGTTCTGGCATCATAACTAAACAATCCGGGCTTGATATATTATTTACTGTAGCAATTCTCTCTGTATGGGGATTTTGATGTAATTTAACTGATCATTTAATGAAACAACTTTTAGTCCATTCGCCGGCACCATGTTCTACCAACCAATGGGAATGAGCGCGTTGCATGAATGATTCGACTGTTCTGTAATGCCGGGTGTCGGGGCGGGGCCAGAAGTGAGGCATGGGAAAATTGGTTCAAAGAAATAAGCATGTCATCCAACTGTACTTTAAATCCCAAGTACCACTCTGCAGTGGGTTCAGACCGAAATCGACACGCACATTTCAAGGTAGAATCCTTGAGTGATTATGAACAATAACTAATAAAGCACGGTGATCTACAGGCTGAATCCACACAATACTTAGAGGTAATGTGTCTAAAGTGCCTGCTAGGGATTTCCATTTGCTATTTAAAGGCTGTGAATTAAAATGTGTGAATTTGGCAATGTTAAGGGTAGTAGTGAGTATTTGGTTGTGTTAATGGGTAGTAGTGAGTATTTGGCTGTGTTCATGGGTAGTACTGGGTATTTGGATGTGTTAATGGGTAGTAGTGGGGATTTGGTTGTGTTAATGGGTAGTAGTGAGTATTTGGCTGTGTTAATGGGTAGTAGTGAGTATTTGGCTGTGTTAATGGGTAGTAGTGAGTATTTGGCTGTGTTCATGGGTAGTAGTGAGTATTTGGCTGTGTTCATGGGTAGTAGTGAGTATTTGGCTGTGTTCATGGGTAGTAGTGAGTATTTGGCTGTGTTCATGGGTAGTAGTGAGTATTTGGCTGTGTTCATGGGTAGTAGTGAGTATTTGGCTGTGTTCATGGGTAGTACTGGGTATTTGGATGTGTTAATGGGTAGTAGTGGGGATTTGGTTGTGTTAATGGGTAGTAGTGGGGATTTGGTTGTGTTCATGGGTAGTAGTGAGTATTTGGCTGTGTTCATGGGTAGTAGTGAGTATTTGGCTGTGTTCATGGGTAGTAGTGAGTATTTGGCTGTGTTCATGGGTAGTAGTGAGTATTTGGCTGTGTTGATGGGTCGTGGTGAGTATTTGGCTGTGTTGATTGGTCGTGGTGAGTATTTGGCTGTGTTGATGGGTAGTGGTGGGTAGGGATGGGAATCGAGAACCGGTTCTTCTTTAGAACCGGTTCCCAGTGAATCGATTCCTTGGAACCGTTAGTGTACCTGCTTAACGATTCCGCTTAACGGTTCGGTTTGTTGCAAATGTGTCATCATGACCGTCACACACGCGCTGCGCATTTTGGTTACGCAGAAGCGATCTAAAGTGTGGTTATATTTCACTCGAAAAGACGCCAATGCAGTCATTTGCAACAGTCGTAAAAGTTTAATTTCGGCAATGGGGGGAACTACCTCCAATATGCAGAAGCATTTGGCCACACAGCACGCAATCCGTTTGCAGGACTGTCGCGTGTTTGATTCTCTACTACTCAGCGACACAACAACAAGTGAGTCAAGCAGCAGCGGAACTTGTCTATTTAGTTAATGTGAGCGTCATTTCATTGTGTAAACTTTTACTATACGGATAATAATCTCTATTGTCAATCATTTGCCCAAGTTGATAGTTGTGGTCTTTACAGATGACTTCTTTCTATTTTGTATGTCAGTTGAGTTGAATTTAGTTTCAGGTTGAATATTCCCAAAGGAACAAGCTTTTCCTTGACTGTTTACCGTCTGTGTTTTTTGTTTTTATGGCACTTAAATGGCAGTTTTTTTTTTGGCTGGACCAATGAATGTGAAAAAATCTATAGGTCCCTGGACTTTACTTTGTAGCTCACCTACTTTTAGGTTTGTTCTGAGGTTGCTACACATAATTTGTGTATACTCTGAGTATGTGCGGTGTTCTTATCAGATATTAAAGCAAGTTAATACAAACAAACAAATTTGTAATTATTTCCTCACCCAATGACAATCGATAAGAGAATCGATAAGGAATCGGATCGATAAGCAATATCGATAATGGAATCGTTAAATTCTTATCAATTCCCATCCCTAGTGGTGGGTATTTGGCTGTGTTGATGGGTAGTGGTGGGTATTTGGCTGTGTTAATGGGTAGTGGTGGGTATTTGGCTGTGTTAATGGGTAGTGGTGGGTATTTGGCTGTGTTAATGGGTAGTGGTGGGTATTTGGCTGTGTTAATGGGTAGTGGGTATTTGGATGTTCATGTAAATTCTCTTCTGCTTGCCAGACAAAAAACAGGCCTCAAATGACAACGATGATGATCTCAAAGAGCTGTCTGACCTGAGCGATGACGAGGGCATGGAGGAAGGTGATGACTCAGGTTAGTGGTTTGGCCTCCGCTAGTTACAGAACCAAACATTTTGGATTCACATCAATTGAGTTAGTATGACATTCATGTAGAGACATTTAGTGATGTTTTTTTGACATTGACTACATTTATGTTATATCCAGAATGACATAATGATCAGTGGTATTCCTGTCTAAACCTAAGGTGATGGTGGTGGTGGTGGTGGTGGTGATGAGGATAAAGAAGGGCCTAAAACCTCCAAGGCACCAAAGCAGCTGTCCAGCTTCACTCTAGAAGACTTGGCCGAAGGAGATGAGGACTTGGTGGAAGATCTGGAGATGTCTGACGACGACTGAGACGGACACACACACACACCATAATTACTTCATAATTGCTTCCTTACCATTGGACTAATTTGTTCTCTGTTTTTTTCCCATCATTTTTTAGTTCACATATGATGCATAAATGTACTGTGCTTATTACAGAAAACATATTGTTTTTTAATGTCTAACTGTCTAATGCATTCACTGCATATTTGAGTGTACAGTATGGTCTGGGGTATTTGTGCACTGCCTTAGTACATTGGAAACATGTGGTCAGTAATTATTATCAGCACATTGGATTTGATATTAAACCATGGCATAGTGCAAACTGTCAGCTTCAGTGTGATAGTATATACATTTATTACAGCACTTATACTTGACTCTCCATTTCAGGGGACTACGGCTAATCGGAAAAGTTGACATGATAAGTGGTAATATTTTGAGACTGTATCTTCCCTGGTGATGCTCTGCCAGGCCTGTTCTGATGACGTTCAGTTCCTGTTTGTTTTGGTGGCTTTATCCTTCAGTCCTGTCTTTTGTAAGTGAAATCCATTCTGCTTCAAAGCGCTTTCAAATAAGTTTTGGGTGTTGGATGTTTCTGTACACTTCTAAAATTAACTGTGCTTCTGCAATTTTCATGTATACAAATTTAATGGGTAACCCAGTGGTTTGAGAAATATTTTCACGGTCACGTTTCTATGTAGAGTGAATCATTTGGCTAATGACTTTAATAAGTATCATATTGCCTTTTTGACCCCTGGTGTTAATCATAACACAGGCTACCAGAAGTCACCTACAGCCATGTTCTACACAGGCTACCAGAAGTCACCTACACCCATGTTCTACACAGGCTACCAGAAGTCACCTACACCCAGGTTCTACACAGGCTACCACAAGTCACCTACAGCCATGTTCTACACAGGCTACCACAAGTCACCTACAGCCAGGTTCTACACAGGCTACCACAAGTCACCTACACCCATGTTCTACACAGGCTACCAGAAGTCACCTACAGCCATGTTCTACACAGGCTACCAGAAGTCACCTACACCCAGGTTCTACACAGGCTACCACAAGTCACCTACAGCCATGTTCTACACAGGCTACCACAAGTCACCTACAGCCATGTTCTACACAGGCTACCACAAGTCACCTACAGCCATGTTCTACACAGGCTACCACAAGTCACCTACACCCAGGTTCTACACAGGCTACCACAAGTCACCTACAGCCATGTTCTACACAGGCTACCACAAGTCACCTACAGCCAGGTTCTACACAGGCTACCACAAGTCACCTACACCCATGTTCTACACAGGCTACCACAAGTCACCTACAGCCAGGTTCTACACATGCTACCACAAGTCACCTACAGCCATGTTCTACACAGGCTACCACAAGTCACCTACAGCCATGTTCTACACAGGCTACCACAAGTCACCTACAGCCAGGTTCTACACATGCTACCACAAGTCACCTACAGCCATGTTCTACACAGGCTACCACAAGTCACCTACAGCCAGGTTCTACACAGGCTACCACAAGTCACCTACAGCCATGTTCTACACAGGCTACCACAAGTCACCTACAGCCATGTTCTACACAGGCTACCACAAGTCACCTACACCCATGTTCTACACAGGCTACCCCAAGTCACCTAAACCCATGTTCTACACATGCTACCACAAGTCACCTACAGCCATGTTCTACACAGGCTACCACAAGTCACCTACAGCCATGTTCTACACAGGCTACCACAAGTCACCTACACCCATGTTCTACACATGCTACCACAAGTCACCTACACCCATGTTCTACACAGGCTACCACAAGTCACCTACAGCCATGTTCTACACAGGCTACCACAAGTCACCTACAGCCATGTTCTACACATGCTACCACAAGTCACCTACACCCATGTTTTACACATGCTACCACAAGTCACCTACAGCCATGTTCTACACAGGCTACCACAAGTCACCTACACCCATGTTCTACACATGCTACCACAAGTCACCTACAGCCATGTTCTACACAGGCTACCACAAGTCACCTACACCCATGTTCTACACATGCTACCACAAGTCACCTACAGCCAGGTTCTACACAGGCTACCACAAGTCACCTACACCCATGTTTTACACATGCTACCACAAGTCACCTACAGCCAGGTTCTACACAGGCTACCACAAGTCATTTACAGCCAGGTTCTACACAGGCTACCACAAGTCACCTACAGCCATGTTCTACACAGGCTACCAGAAGTCACCTACAGCCATGTTCTACACAGGCTACCACAAGTCACCTACACCCATGTTCTACACATGCTACCACAAGTCACCTACAGCCAGGTTCTACACAGGCTACCACAAGTCACCTACAGCCAGGTTCTACACAGGCTACCACAAGTCACCTACAGCCAGGTTCTACACAGGCTACCACAAGTCACCTACAGCCAGGTTCTACACAGGCTACCACAAGTCACCTACAGCCATGTTCTACACAGGCTACCAGAAGTCACCTACGGCCATGTTCTACACAGGCTACCAGAAGTCACCTACAGCCATGGGAAAAACTTACACAGGTCCTGAAAGCAAAGATGCTTCCTTCATCCAGGCGCTCCAATGTTTTCTTGTTGGAATGTATGTTTTTGGAGCATTTATCAAGTTGGGCTTTAATAAAAGCCATTTGTTAAAAGAAAAGCGCTTGACTACACTGCCATGTTATTCTGTAGTGGGCATGAACGGGCTAGGCTGAGTACAGTGGGGGTGAGCAGCCTCAGGGCAGCAGTGTGCCAGCCGGGCATGACCACGACTGATGCCGCGCCAGCTTCCCCTGCCCAGGTGGTGAAGCAGGAACACAGACTGTCTGGTTCCCCTGCCAACTAACACCCCCCACACACACTTAATTTTTCCTCATTTTTCATCCTGTCGCTCTTCAGAATACCTCCCCATTGCTCACTCGTTCTGTAACTACCTACAATCACCTCAGTCTCTGCAATCACCTTCTCACACTTTCCATCTTAACTTGTGCACATTGTCCCATTATTCATTACTTATCTTGATTCTCCTCGCCATTATGTGTTTGAATTGGTTTCTGAACATTCAGGGGTTGACTTCGTAGACAGAAGGGCCAGAGACAGAGGATGCTGTCTGCCTGGGAAACTGACCACAATAGGAGCCTCCACCATGTGGTTGTTAACATTCATACTTGAATTTAACAAACACGCTAATGCAGTATGCAACATTCATACTTGATTTTAACAAACACGCTAATGCAGTATGCAACATTAATATGCATTACAATCAGCAGTCTTACTTATATGCCAGGATGTCATACTTACTTCAGCTTTTTATTTGTGTGTGAGTGAATTGCATGTTATAAAGAAAGAAATGATAGTTGTTCTTTAACCTCTCCCCCCAGGATGAAGGGGGTCTTCCTTGACTAAACCTCTCATATGTTTTGTGGTTTACACTTAAACACGTTAAAGGGTGTGTGCATGAGGAATTCCACATGATAGCAACCAGTTGAGGATAAGCGAAGACAAAGCCAATGAAATCTCAGAAGTGACCCATAGGGGATAGATGTCGATTTGACAGTTTCGGTGGAAACTGTTTTCTTTGAAGAACAAAGGTGGGCGTGACAACTCTCATAAGCATGTTGCTCTTGTGTGTGTGTGTTTGGGGGGGGGGTGTAGGCAGAGAGGTCAGGTTTATCCCTATAGACAGGGAGGACTTGGCCTGCGGCTGAACCTTACACACTGACAGCTGGTGTTGACCTGGACTCTGGTCTCAGGGGTTCACTCCCCTAAACACACGGTGATATAAAGCGCGCACACACACGCACAGCAGCCAAAGACACACCAGAAAATCTATGTATTGACAAATAAGGAGCTAACTAAGGAAGTAAAGAGTTTCAGTAGGGTTTATTTCACCAGATGGCAAATAGAAAAATAGGATCAAAACCAAACATCAATGGGAAATCTAGACCATTTTAATGAATTGTTTTCACATAAAAAAAATTGATAACAAATTCAAAGATTTGTATTATTAAGAGCTTTGTGCCTTCCATTTCCCTGCAACCAAGAGAAAACATGACTGTTCTTTGGGATCCATTGCAAGGACTAAGTATCATACATATTGTTCATCAGTTTAACTACATGAAAAGTCACATAAATATTATTTCCTCATTTATATGCTGAAGTAGCATGTAAGATTGGGGCATCTTTCAATATACAATTTGAAATTAAAAACTGTTGGGAACAAAAGTAAAACCGAAAAATAGCGAGTTACAATTTGTCCAGTCATAAAGAAACATTATTCGTGCAATGACATTTTACAACAAAAAGTACCAAGTATGTAACCTTCAGGATATCTTCATCATAAGCATGATTCTGTACAGTTCGTCTGGTTTGCATCTCCCACAGTAGTTAACACAATTATACAATGACATTTGCCCCGCAAGCTGAAGCCAACGTTTCATTACCATCTCGTATCAGTAACATTTGACCCCAGTTGACCCCATGTAGAAGAAAGAACTCTGGCTAGTCGGATAATGAGCCTAACTGTGGTGAGTACCTTTGTTGCCTTATAAGAAGTCCCTCGTGTGTCCCCTTATAAGAAGTACCCCACGTGTCACCTCATAAGATGTCCCCCATGTCTCAGAATTACAAATATGAGGTACCGGGACAATTGTTTCCTTTATGTACCACACAGCCCTAGGACTAGTCAAGCAAACAAAAAGAGAAAAGAAGCATCTTTCCGATTCCACCAATCCGCTCATCTTTGGTTTTGGACTGTGGAATGCATAGTTGTGACAATCAGGGGAATTTGGAGTTCGTTTTCAGCGTGTGCTTTCGCTCCAGCTCCCAGAATTCATAGTTCCTCTGAGCTTTATAGACTCCTGAGAGTTTGCAAAAATGGGGTGGAGAATAAAGAGCGAGAGAAAAGTGCTGGGCTCTATTAACTGTGTTGGGGAGTAGACAGAGAGAGAGAGACAAGAGTGCTGGGCTCTATTAACTGTTGGGGAGTAGACAGAGAGAGAGAGACAAGAGTGCTGGGCTCTATTAACTGTTGGGGAGTAGACAGAGGGAGAGAGAAGAGTGCTGGGCTCTATTAACTGTGTTGGGGAGTCGACAGAGAGAGAGAGACAAGAGTGCTGGGCTCTATTAACTGTGTTGGGGAGTCAACAGAGGGAGAGAGAAGAGTGCTGGGCTCTATTAACTGTGTTGGGGAGTCGACAGAGGGAGAGAGAAGAGTGCTGGGCTCTATTAACTGTGTTGGGGAGTAGACAGAGGGAGAGAGAAGAGTGCTGGGCTCTATTAACTGTGTTGGGGAGTAGACAGAGGGAGAGAGAAGAGTGCTGGGCTCTATTAACTGTGTTGGGGAGTAGACAGAGGGAGAGAGAAGAGTGCTGGGCTCTATTAACTGTGTTGGGGAGTAGACAGAGGGAGAGAGAAGAGTGCTAGGCTCTATTAACTGTGTTGGGGAGTAGACAGAGGGAGGGAGAAGAGTGCTGGGCTCTATTAACTGTGTTGGGGAGTAGACAGAGGGAGAGAGAAGAGTGCTGGGCTCTATTAACTGTGTTGGGGAGTAGACAGAGGGAGAGAGAAGAGTGCTGGGCTCTATTAACTGTGTTGGGGAGTAGACAGAGGGAGAGAGAAGAGTGCTGGGCTCTATTAACTGTGTTGGGGAGTAGACAGAGGGAGAGAGAAGAGTGCTAGGCTCTATTAACTGTGTTGGGGAGTAGACAGAGGGAGGGAGAAGAGTGCTGGGCTCTATTAACTGTGTTGGGGAGTAGACAGAGAAGGAGATGAGGGCTTTCTCCTTCAACCCAGGAAGGAAGAGTTTCCTGTAGCGTCTGCCTAATGACGTAGATCTGGGGCTTCGCTCTATATTGGCCAGCTGTCTTAGGCCAGCATTCTGTTCTCTCTCTGTCTGTCTATCTCTGTTTCTTGTTCTCTCCCTCTGTTGATCTGTTTTTCGTTCTCTCTGTCTTATCTCTGTTTTTCATTCTCTCTCTGTCAATCTCTGTTTTTCATTCTCTCTGTCAATCTGTTTTTCGTTCTCTCTGTTGCTTCATCATATCCGTCCTTTCTTCCCCTCTTTGGATTCATCTTCGCAGCAGCCTGTTGGGGCTGATTGGACCGCTTTGATTAGTCACTTGAGTTCCTAGTCTTTTGTTTGTTTTTCTCTTTTTTACGTTTCCTCTTTTTTATACAGTTCACTCTTCAAACCCTGAAGGTCCGGACCCAGTGTCTGTCAGACAGGGTTTCTCAGAGACTCCTCTTTGTCTCTTCTCCTCCTGTTCAATCCCGGGTCCTTCAGCTGGCTCGCTTCTGGGAGGGGGTTCTGAGACCCGGACGCCGAGCCGCTGCCGTTCTCCTGCTTCGGCGAGGCGCGACAGAGGGCCTGGGGGACGCTGTAGGGGGATGAGCTGCTGCTGGCTGCGGAAGGCGGTCGCACCGGGACCCCCGAGGGGGTGTCAGCCAGCACGGAGTCCCTGTCCGGGGGCCGCAGGGCAGATGGCGGCAGAGGGAGAGCCAGCGGGAAGCTGGTCATGTAGAACAGTCTGCCAACACGTCGGGCCACCTGAGGAGAGAGAGAGGACACAACATGCCCGCGTTAGAGGCAAATGGCGCCCTATTTCCTGCGTAGCGCATTACTTCTTAACAGGGCCCAGATGGCACTGCTCAAAATGTAGGGAATAGGGTGTAATTTGGGACGCATTAGTCTCCCACCAGCCCGAGAGAGAGGAGAGAGTTAAGGGCCAGGTTTCTGAAAGCCTGACAATCTGCAGCAACAATAGGCCTGACTTGTATTCACCACACTAACTGTATCTGCTTTGTCTAAAGCTACCATACATAACTAGCTTCCAGCACTCTCACCAACACACACAGTCGAGTTCACTCACACATGAACTGTCCACTCATACAGACACATTTGGACTCTACACAGAAGCATACAACCACACACACACACACACACACACACGCACACACCACAACCGCAGAGGCTCCTGCGGTGGTCCAGAGTGTGTGTCCAGTCAGTGGTGTGTACCTGGGAGCGTATCTTGAGGGCCGGGCCCAGCTTCAGTCCCATGGTGTTGAGCAGGTGTTCCTCAGTGAGCAGTGGTAAGGTGTCGCCGTCGATGGCCTGCTCCCGAAACACCTTCAGGAGAGACACAGCCACTTCAGCCAGAGCCGAGACAGACACCCACAGACACCCTGTACACAGAGCGCCCACACACACACACACACACACACACACTTTCTCCCACAGACACCCTGTACACAGAGCGCCCACAAACACACACCCTTTCTCCCACAGACACCCTGTACACAGAGCACCCACAAACACACACATTTCTCCCACAGACACCCTGTACACAGAGCGTCCACAAACACACACATTTTCTCCCACAGACACTCACATTCAAACGCCATCCGACACACACTCATGAACCTTGCTTACATAATCGCCGCTCTTAATCCAACAATGTGTGTCTGTGTGTGTCTATGTAATTTTGTGTTATGGATGTAGAATGAACTCATACATACAAACTTCCCAAACAGACCTTCTGATTGAGGTGACAACCTGGTCACATGGCCCTACACTCACCTACACTTCCTGTTTCACGTGCCACCCTGGCCCCTGACCCCCTCTCTCTCTATCAGGAGAAAACCAGACCCATGCACCCATCTTCTGGCCTTTACCTTGGCGTACTCGGCACAGCCGGCTAGGCCGCCCACGAAGCCACACACATCCTCCACGCTCCACTTGCTGATGTCCTCCACCGGGGGTGCTGCTGAGTCGTCGTCATCCATAAACAGACCTCCCATACCACCTGAGTGAGGTAGACGAGACATTGTTGTAAATCACCAAGGCATAACCTGGCCATAATGAAACGTTTGGCAATAGCCAACAACACTGAGAAATAAAGGTTTCCTGGCGATAGGAAAAATTTCCTAAAATATTTATAGACACAGCTCTGGTTAGCGGATAGGATGGCCCCTATCCCCTCTCCCCTTTCACATGGCAGTGGTGATAACCCAGTGTGTCAGGGTCATGAGGGGTCAGGGGCAGGGCCTCTTCCTGCGGGAGGTCTCCACGCTGGAGACACAGGGAGAGTGCTGCTAATGTCTTGCATATGCCAGCCCAGGGAAGTGTGTCTTAATTTAATGACAGCTATTAGACACTGGCAACTAAAACCAGGTTTGTAATTAACCCAAACAAAGTTTCAGCTCCACTGTGTGGATTCCGTTCTGTGTGTAGGATGTTAGGGTGAAGAAATAGTGGTAGACGTGCAAATATCCTCTGTATTTCTTCTGACGTTCTACGCAGCAAAGTAACTGCTTACTGCAAGACATTACTGTTCCTTTTCTAACCAACGCATTACCCACCCAGCGCCAATGGAAAATGCCTTCACCAGCCCACAAACATGATTGAGCTTGCAGGAGCTTGACATACCACATGGAGTCTACACAGTGCGACAGGGCAAGACAGCCTCAACTGACACCAACACCGGGTGTTAGGAATGCATGGCGAACCAAATAACGGCTTGTCGGAAGTGTTTTGAAAGACATATCCTGATCTTTGACTCCTCGGACACGCTGGGAGTTAGCTGGTGTAACCATAAGTCGGTAACAAAATCGTGGCATTCAGGTGCACATTTTGCACACGTTGTGTGTACGTTACCATGCATCTGTGCGTCATACTCACCGGTGTGGAAGTAGGGATTTGTGTAGGGGAATCCGAACGGCAGCGATGGTCCGTGGAGTCCTGGCAGGGGAGGCAGGCCGGCGGGAGAAAAGTGATATTTGACATCGCTTTTACCCAGCCCCGGTCCGAAGAGGTGGTGGCAGGGTGGTGAATCTGTGCCCGCAGAACTACAGGGGGCACTGAGTCTACCTGAGGCCTCGGCCGCCTCCTTGGCAACGTCCCTTCCCCCCTTCTCAGCACTCTCCGCCCCCCTGTGATGTCTGTATCTGTCGTAGGCCTTGCCCTCTGAACCCTCCGGCATGCCCTCGCCTGTCTCCGTCTCGCTGTCTGAGTCTCTCCTGTCGTTGTCGTGTTCGGCTGCGTCTCCATCCCTGCCCTCCTTCTCCGGATGTTCTCCTCCTCTAGGCTGCTGGGAGCCTTTCCGTGAGCCCTGCCTTGATCCAGACCCAGTCCCAGAGCCTTGTGCTTGGGCGTCTTTTGGGAGTGTGGCCCCTGAAGGCCCCAGGAGGTTGAGGGAGAGTAGGGGGTTGTTGGCATGCCGCAGCACCAGCATGGCGTTTTGGCGTCGGCTGAACTCCTCGTGGAGTGGGTGTCCCTCTGGCAGATGGTGGAGGCTACGCAGGGCGGGGTGGTCCAGGGGGAGGCCGAGGGGCAGACTGAGAGGGTCAGAAGACCCTAACACACGCTGCTGCTGACGTTGGAGACTCTCCAGCTCCTTGTGTCTGAGCAGTTCTGCTGACATCTCCAACCTGCAACCGGACCAATGAGAACAGAAGTTACACATCAACACACATTCAGTGCTGGGGTCACCTCCCTAGTGAATGTGTCAGCAGTGACACCTCCCTAGTGATCATGACAGCATTGACACCTCCCTAGTTAATGTGAAAGCAGTGACACCTCCCTAGTGAATGTGTCAGCAGTGACACCTCCCTAGTGATCATGACAGCATTGACACCTCCCTAGTTAATGTGAAAGCAGTGACACCTCCCTCATGAATGTGACAGCACTCCATTCTAGAAGAAAATGACAAACCTGGCTAGGTTCTGCTTCCGTAACATCTCCTGTTGCCGGGCAAACATCTCAGCTTGGGCAGGCTGGAGGAAACCGTAGCCTGAGAGTAACAGAAGGAAAACACACATTACCAAAAATCTATTTTTCATAGTATTGAAGATTGATTTATGATGATTGTTGTGTAGGCCTTACATGCATGTCTGTGGTTAGCCTGCTAGCGTCAGTCTATAACTAGTTGTGTAGGCCTTACATGCATGTCTGTGGTTACCCTGCTAACGTCAGTCTATAACTAGTTGTGTAGGCCTTACATACATGTCTGTGGTTAGCCTGCTAGCATTAGCATCTATCTAGTAGTGTAGGCCTTACATGCATGTCTGTGGTTAGCCTGCTAGCATTAGCATCTATCTAGTAGTGTAGGCCTTACATGCATGTCTGTGGTTAGCCTGCTAGCATTAGCATCTATCTAGTAGCGTAGGCCTTACATACATGTATGTGGTTAGCCTGCTAGCATTAGCATCTATCTAGTAGTGTAGGCCTTACATACATGTCTGTGGTTAGCCTGCTAGCATTAGCATCTATCTAGTAGTGTAGGCCTTACATGCATGTCTGTGGTTAGCCTGCTAGCATTAGCATCTATCTAGTAGTGTAGGCCTTACATACAAGTCAGTGGTTAGCCTGCTAGCATTAGCATCTAACTAGTAGTGTAGGCCCTTCATACATGTCTGTTGTTAGCCTGCTAGCATTAGCATCTAACTAGTAGTGTAGGCCTTACATACATGTCTGTGGTTAGCCTGCTAGCATTAGCATCTAACTAGTAGTGTAGGCCCTTCATACATGTCTGTTGTTAGCCTGCTAGCATTAGCATCTAACTAGTAGTGTAGGCCCTTCATACATGTCTGTTGTTAGCCTGCCAGCATTAGCGTCTAACTTACCAGGGGTCTGGCACAGGGCCGAGGGCAAGCCCAAGAAAGGTGGCCGTAGGTGGGGTCCCAATGCTATGTGAGGAGCGTTCTGGGGGGAAAGAAGTGGTGGAGGATGGGACATCTCCCTGTGGACACACAGACAAACCAAAATATAGATTTATTAAAACTTAACGTGGAGATTTGTGTTGATTTTAGGGAAAAATCCAGACAAGCTCGAGAAGTCTGGATTTATACAATGGCTGGGTTAATTCATTTCATAACAGTAACAGTATAGAATATGAAGTGGCTACGTATTCGATTTTTCTAGATTTATTTTCCTAACTGCCAAAAGTCCAGAGGCATCTCGTCATAATGTCTATTCACTGCAGCTTGTTGCTGCTCTATTTGTATGTGTGAGATAAATATCACCTGTGAATAGTGAACCGGGTCCTTAGCATTGGGAGTTTATCTACAAACCTGTAGACTCTGCGTGTACAACTTCTGACTAAGTTTAGTCTTGTGTCGTGGTGAAAGCCTGGGTTTTAAACACCAGGGTTTGGGTGTGTTTCTGTGCTGTGGCTGATTCTCCGCTCCTGGTTTATTTTTAACTAGAGACTCAGGGGGCTCCAGTGTCGCCATAGCCCTGTCGTCAGTCTTGTCACGCTGCTAAGAACGCCGCTGGCCATGTTTGTACCCGGGCTTTAGCCTCATTCCCTCCCTCCCTCCCAGCCTCCCTCCTCCTCAGCCACACAGAAAATGAGGGCTGAATGCACAATAGGAGTGTGTCATGCTCTGACAGCTGGGCCACGGACTGAAGGACCTTCTAATTAACACTCATCCTCTTCTCTTCTCTCATTTTTGTTCAGCCCCTTCTCCCTCTCCCTCTCTCTTTCTCCCTCAGTTTCTTCTCGCTCTCCCCCATTCTCGGCTGTATTGAGAAAGTGAAAAGGTTGCCGTTTTCCGCAAACCCTATTTATGAAGAAAGCCTCTATTATGTGCGTCTCCTTTTGTCTCAGAGCGAAGAAAAGCTGCTCTCTCCCCTCTGTCTTTAAGTTCCTGCTCTGTCCCATATTCCGAAGAGGCCAGAGATACGGGGGAATGTGAGGTGATTCAGTGAAAGGTAGAAGACACAAATATTATTTAGATCTTTCTTGCTATAATTCAGGGACAAAACAGGGTATTAGAAATGTGTACTGATATTTTTATTATTTAAGTGTCTGCTCAACCATTAATGAAACCATTAAGCCCTTTTTCTACACACACACACACACACACACACTTACGTTCTCTATTTATTGCGGACAAATTAAGAAAGCAAAAGAAATGCTAAGAAAACTCTTATAATAGTAGACATTCACAACCAGTCAACAGGTCCAAACTTTACATGGCATCCCAGCTGGGACCTAAAACCCATCACTGTCACACGCTGTAGTTCCTACTTCCAGGAGACTGGTGCTCGAGAACAGTAAGATAGCATGTTCGGATAACTAGAACCCCATTAGAACGTCCCCCTAATATCATGAAGTGCTGTGAGAGGCTTGACAACGTAGAACTACTAAATGAGAATGCTGTTTATTGGCTGTTGGCTATTTGTTCCCTCCAAACTTGTGACCGGGCTCAGAACACTGTGGATTCTGGACCTTTTGACCAAGGTTTGGCAACACCTCCTTCTCCTCATTGACTCCTCACTGCCTGTGGCCTCTAATTGGTGTGTCCTCAGCCCTCTGCTCTACTTCCTGTTCACGACACCTCCTCCTCATTGACTCCTCACTGACTGTGGCCTCTAATGGGTGTGTCCTCAGCCCTCTGATCTACTTCCTGTTTACGACACCTCCTCCTCTATACTGACTCCTCACTGCCTGTGGCCTCTAATGGGTGTGTCCTCAGCCCTCTACTCTACTCCCTGTTCACGACCCCTCCTCTATACTGACTCCTCACTGCCAATCCACATCAACATAATGAGGACCTGTCACGGACCATCGATGCCACCAGTGTTGTCAGCAGGGCACAACAGCCAGTCCATTCCCTGAGGTAACTAAAGACATTTGGCATGGCACCGCGGGTCCTCCGAATTCAATGGAGAGCATCCGGACCGGCAGCGTAACGACCTGGTACAAGTACTTCAGCACCTCAAAGGCTCTCGTTGGGGGCGGGGGGTGTGTCTTGCGGGTGTGTCGGGGATGGGGCGGGGGTCGGCTGAACACAACAACTTGGCCAGAGTCACACCCATCCAGCACATCAATGGAAAACAATGTCTTATGAAGGCCTGCATTATGTAGGAGCCTATACATCACAGCCAACACACGCTGTTACTCATCACACGCTGTTACTCACAACACACTGTTACTCACCACACGCTGTTACTCACCACACGCTTCTACTCACCACACACTGTTACTCACCACACGCTCTTACTCACCACACGCTGTTACTCATCACACGCTGTTACTCACAACACGCTGTTACTCACCACACGCTGTTACTCACCACACACTGTTACTCACCACACGCTCTTACTCACCACACACTGTTACTCACCACACGCTGTTACTCACCACACGCTGTTACTCACAACACGCTGTTACTCACAACACGCTGTTACTCATCACATGCTGTTACTCACCACACGCCGTTAACTCACCACACGCCGTTAACTCACCACACGCTTCTACTCACAACACGCTGTTACTCACCACACGCCGTTAACTCACCACACGCCGTTAACTCACCACACACTTCTACTCACCACACGCTGTTACTCACCACACGCTCTTACTCACCACACGCTGTTACTCACAACACGCTGTTACTCACAACACGCTGTTACTCACCACACGCTGTTACTCACAACACGCTGTTACTCACAACACGCTGTTACTCATCACACGCTGTTACTCACCACACGCCGTTAACTCACCACACGCTGTTACTCACCACACACTGTTAACTAACTGATTTCTGTTTGTTTACAATTGTCTAATCCCAACTAATAAACAATTTGAAACTCATATGCATATGACCGAACCAAAATGGACCCAGAATTTATTTACTACATTTCTTTTCATGTCGCTGTTCTTATACATGAAGAGACAGAGAGAAAAAATAAAAGTGAAGGAGCGTGGAGAGAGAAGTGGTAAGAAAAAAACGAAGAGAGAAGCGGTAAGAAAAAGATGGAGAGAAGCGGTAAAAGAAATATGGAGAAACAGCGAGGGGTGCACACACAGAGCCTACAGGGAGGTAGGGGGAGAAAACCATTCATCGATCGGCAGCCCGCCGCTGAAATGTTAATGCTAATCGTATAACCACTCTCTCCGGCGGTGCTTCGCACTCCGGTGGCAGCTCCAATTAATCTTGGGGAAGGGCCGGGGCAGCGTGACCCCGGGGCCCGCTAACCGGGGCCCCGCCGCTGCTTATGTAATTACACCGCCCAGTGTGTAATCACCTGGCCTAATCCCCCGGGTGTAGCAATTAGCCTGCGCCGCGGCGCTACGGCAGGCGAGGGACCCGGCATCCCAAACCCCCATTCATTTCTCCTCCCGTCCCTCCCCGTGCGCCGCCGAACCTAGCCGAGCGCTCGCGGTAGCCAGCGGATGAATAACGGTCAATTAAAGCTGCATGACTGAGGCCGCCAGGCGTCCGCTACACCATAATTAGGCCTAATCACGGGGAGGGGCGAGCGTGAGATGGAAGGAGGGAGCGAGGCATCAGGAGAGAGAGAATGAGCCAGACGTGCTCTTTTTCCTTTTATAGGAAGCAATTTGGGTGGAAGGAGGCAGCTATTAACCGGTTTGGGCCTGGCATGAGTGTGTGTGTGTGTGAGTGTGTGTGTGTGTGTGTGTGTGTGTGTGTGTGTTTGTGTGTGTGTATGTGTGTGTGTGTGTGTGCGGGTGCATGTGTGCGAGTGTGCGTGTGTGTGCGTGTGTGTGTGCGTGTTACCGTGCCTTCTATAATGAGCGTTACAAACTCCTATATAACCCTAAACATGAATTTGTTTGAACCTTCAAAAACAACACTCACACAGAACAGAACGTTTAGAAATGTTTCTCCTACTACGTGTGTGTCTCTCCGGCTAGCTGTGGTAACATCCCAAACCCCCATCGCTCGCTGTTTCTTTCTCTCTCGCTCTCTCTCCCGTTTCTCTCTCTCGCTCTCTCTCCCGCCTGCAGAGAGGCCAGGGGCTCCTGGGGAATTCACTCGTGTGTGACGACCTGTCAGAGTGGCGACAGCGGCCCCTTCCCACAGCGGGACAGTTTGTGTGTATCTGTGTGTGTGCGTCTCTGTCTGCCTGTGTGTGTGTGTGGCGTGTGTGTGTGTGTGACAGGGCTGCCCTAATGACGGGAGCGTGGGGAGATTAGGAGAACCGCACGGACGCCTTGGGCTTTCGCTCCACGGGAACACATTTACACAGGAAGCTCATTAAAATGGATGAGGCTCGCACTCGCCCCGGCTCTCTCACCAT